>CM076932.1:14054383-14237615 GCA_039566165.1 Maruca vitrata
TGCGTGCGTGCGTGCGTGCGTGCGTGCGTGCGTGCGTGCGTGCGTGCGTGCGTGCGTGCGTGCGTGCGTGTGTGTGTGTGTGTGTAGATGAATGAGTAAGGATCTATGTGTGACTGATTAATTTGCTAACAATGTGCAGGGAGAACGGCTGCGTAAAGCGACACAACTCTAAAAGAGTAGTATTGTAAAGAATAACATTTCAAATATTAAATAAGTTTCTAATTTAAGTAAATACTTTACTTTTTGTTTCAAATATAAAATACTTGACTAGATAAGTAATTAAGAACCTAATAAATCGTGTGGTCTAAAAAAGAAAAAAATCACCAATAACCAAACAAAACCAAAACAAGTCAACCAAATACCAAGCAGCATTAGTCAAGCCAAGCGTTACGAATAGTAATGTACATACCCGATACCAGCTGATGCGTATTAGTGTTAACGCGTCGGTCCCACCACCTGAGGCTCTTCGTGTAATAAAAACTGACACAAGTTGATTAAAAGCCTCCTTCAATCACTCTCAGCACCGCTCGGTGGGTACATGTTCGTGGAGAAAACAGGTTTATCGATTGTACCTTGCTTTACGGGAATCACGACGATGTTCTACTGGGAGAGTAATATTGTTCCGTTCAAAATTTCGGTAATCTTTTTTTTGTGAAGACAATTTTATGAACTCTAATAAAATTACAAAGGAGATAAAAAATAAGTCATTAACCGATGTAAACTAAAAGCTAAGCAATATAAACCAAACAATCATAATCAATATTCGCGTACATGTGGTCAATGTGTACTGCGGTATCAATAAATCGGTGCGCTTAGTCTCCTTTGACAGTCAATGTCGCAAACCACTCTCTCCAGGTTATAAACTACCCCCATTCCGATAAGATATTGTTATTCCCCACCGGAGGGAGGCTCGATATCGATTGGAGCAATTTTGACTCCATTAACTTAATTATGCGTGACTGAACTTCCGTATACAAGCTTTTAGTAAGTCTTGATTCATTACAAAGAACTGATTTTTGTAGATAAAGCGCTAATGCACACCTGTCATGACTTAATTAGTTAATTAGTGTTAACAAATCCAATAAGCGCTTGATAATAAACAGCAATTTATAATTAAACGCCTCATAAATAAGAGTAGAATGCAAAGTAAACGACTCTGAAAGTCGTGGTAAAGTGCCCTGATAGTTCATGACGTCATTAGAGTACCGACGAGGCTGATCAGGCCCGACCAACTCGAAGAAACTTATCACTTCGACTTACTTCTATTCTTGCGAAGTTCGCGCAATGTGCTACGAAATCAGCTCTCAACAAAGTTACTTGTTAAGTGTGCTATAGTGAGGTTATAGCTAAAGACGAAATTAGTCTAGTCTTCGGAAAGAATAAATGAAACTTAAGGAATACTGTGATTATCACGTATATTTCAAAAGAAGATGATACATCGAATTAACAAAAATTTTGTTACTACTACTTGTATCTAAATCAATCAGAAAATTATTATCATGTAAATGCTAAGATAAACTACAGCTACGGCTTTTTAGATCGTAGCAAGTACTAACTACGAAAACGTAGCACCGTAGCATTGTGTAGTACAGACTCGACACTAGTTTACCAAATGTAGCAATTAAAATATTTATAAAACATTAAATATCTTAAGGAAATAACAAACATTTTCGGGCCAACTCGTCCAACTGTTGGACCGTAAAGCAGTCGTTAAAATAATAAGGCGGAAATGTTACGACATCTTAAAAACTTTAAAACCAGATCAAGTTGATCCTGCTGCAAGTTAATTTATTGTCGAAAATAAATGCGATTCAGCGTACACTTCAGTTGCATTTTGGCAACAAAATAGAGCAAAATTTGCGAATGGCATGATGATTTTAACGAACAGTTAAATACACAAGCTTTTGAATGGTCAATTTACTTAAATGTCTTCACAACAAAGTGCCTTAACAAAGACCATGTTCTCCGTTTCCTTTCGCTCGCATGAGTTACGATGGCTGTAACATTAAAACATTTAACTTTGACACGGTGCATCGTAAACTTCACACGAAGCCGCGATATCTCGAGCCCGACGCATCAACTGCATTCCTTGCATTTGACGAACTTGCACAAGTGTTGTCACGTGAAAACGAGCTCTATGTCCAGGGGATAGGGGTCGTGGGGTGGCGATCAGATAGATTGGCTGAAATACGTTGTCGCTAGCGGCTAGACGGAACTACAAACGTGTTAACTTTAGGGGTGACTCTCTTCGTCTTTGTGATTGAGCGACTTTTCTTTCACTGGTAATTTTTTTATGTTTATGTCTATTGTTTTTAGTAAACAAACAATCGCAAACCACCGAACGGTGGTGAATAGTGTGGAAGACGTAACAATTAACAGGAAGTAGTCGTTACACCTACTGATTTAACTTCATTTTATTTGTTAAGTAATTTTTAAGTAGTGACAGTATAGATGATGATCTAGATTGTCCTAGTCATATGTTTTTGGTGTGATATACTTTACTATGTCCAAGTGATCTTCAAGTCGTATAAGCCGCTTGTGAAAGCCCTGCGGATCGTCGCATTTTCAAGGGACACTTTAGTGTCTTGATATTTTTGCAAGTTACCGGGATATTAGTTTCATCGGAACACTCGAGTATATGCACTGTATCTTTGGAGGTTTGAAGACTTTTTAAATTGAGTTCTTGTTATAGTGACAGGAGGGTTAAAGTTTACAATAGTGTGAATATAATTCTTATGCCGATCGATCACTTAAAAAAAATTTGGAATGTAAAATATTGTAATTCTATCACCGATTCATAATACGTTTTCTACCAATCTAACTCCGGCATGAACATCGTTACAACGAGTAGAATCAACCTAAATCCATGTGACAAGCAAATATATACTTTTTACAACAAAATCCACGTCCACACCGTCTTCAAGCAAAGACGACACGCTCCGAATGGCATTAAGTGTTAGTGGGCGAAGGGTCACGTGGTCCTGACAGCTGACAGGTAGCAAGGGGCTTAAGACCGCCTCTCCGGTAAGATATGAAGTTATAACGGATGTAAACAACTTCAATATTTCCAGCGTAAAAGGTAAACCATACCCGTCAAATATTGATAGACTCGATCACACGAACCATCACGATCTAACCCTAAATCAAAGTGAAAACTAGTTATAAGCCCTCATCTATTAATAAGTTATTCATAAAATAATTGTTAATTTCAAAACGCCAAATTAAATTACAGAACAAACTATCCCTATCAGATACTTAAACAACAACGGTCTTCACCCAGCACACGTACAATTTGCTCACTTGCCTAAGCAAGTGATCAAAAGCTGATCCAAACTCCATAACCTACCGCCACTCCCAATCCCATCCTACAGGATCGCCTTCCGCCTGCGCCCGCGCCGGTGAATTATTAACGGCATCCATTTGCGGGAGAGCCCGCGCCCGCCGTATAATTTTACAACTACCTGCGCTACGATCAAGTGCCTACTAAAATATTATTTTCCCAAGAGCGTGTAAGGCAAATGCCGTAAGTATATGCTTCACTCAGAAACTGAAATTCGAATATACATTTTTACCGTTTTATTGCCTCTCTGTTCCTCATACATCGAGTTATTTTGGTACTTTGTAAGCAAATAAACCTTATAAAGTATAAGATCATTATTCTTAACGCGTTAGCCATTACTCGCGGGCAATGGAGTGGATGACGATTGTCGATTGACTTCCGCAACTCATTTTTCTCTTGGTTTACAAATACCGACATTTATATGGAATGGAGTATAAGTACTCTACGTGAATTGAGGAGTTTCTATTATAGTTCAGTTTATGCTAAACATAGGACATTAGAAAACTGAAAATGTCCGGGATGTTTACCGTGTTAAGTTTTAATGAGCTCCCGATATTTGACACTGTTGCAAGTGCCATATTCACGGGTGAACAAATATCAGTTCACCGTGATGTTCACCCGTGGCCATGATAGTTTAAAATCATATATAGAAATGCACACAAACAAACAAATAAATTGATAATAACTCATACTGTTATTAATAAAGAATATGAAGAGAAAATGAGCATGTGTATAATATTCCAAAGGTCTCATAGCGACGCCTCTAACAATCACGTTGCAATGGTTGCAATCCTTCGCCGCCGGCGCCGCAAAGCGACAAGCAACTCATTAGCGCGGCCTCTAATCAGCCGGCGCACTCGCCGCTGTCGCACAGTACACTTTGCTACCCTGTTTCTAGGACACCACGAGTAGGGACTCCATGAGGATGACTGGGAATGGACATTGGGGAAGTTTTTAGCCCATTTACTAAGTGGCAATCGAATCTATCGCCCTGGTTTAGGGTAGGCCCATGCCCGAGCAGTGGGGACGTATATGGGCGGATGATGATGATGATGAGTCGAATCTAAACAGATCAGGGAAAGGGTTAACTAGACAGGGTAAAAGTTTTGATATACGTGTTCATGTGCGAAAGAAGTTTAAATAATATCTTTTAGCTTTCATGGTCAACCAACATTAGAAAACTTGAGTCAACTGTACATAGCACTTGCAAAGGTGCCGAAATGTCTAACTTGATAACATAGTCAAACATGGCAAATATCGCGAACATATTCAGTTTTCAAAGTCATAATAATAACTGTCAAGATAAAGGTAGAGTTCTGAGATTTATTTGGTTGCACATAGCTTAACGAAAACCCCAAGAACAAAGGTGTGATTTATCTATCCTCTACCACTACTGGAACATTTTACAACAACCTTAGTATCACGTTAACAATCCTTGTTTAATCCAGGAAACTTTGGCCACCTCATCGACAATGCAGCGGGAGCGCGGCATTGTTTGTGATTCGCAGTCCCGGAGCGTGACAAGTAGGCCGCGTCTAGAGATGAATGCGGCCGAAGATCCCGGCTTTTTCGCACAACTCCTCACAAAAGATACTTTTGTAAGAGATGGAGGAATTTTTGGAGCGCAGATTTCACTGTTTGGCACAGCCTAGGCATTACTTTAAAAGTAAAATTGGATAGAATCTTGTACTTGAATAAGTATTGTGCAACTGTATTCTTGACACCAACTTAACTAACTGTCATGTTTTTAAAAACAGCGGAAACTAAGAGTATGCCAGATCATGTATTTGGAAGTGGCTTATCTGCAAAAATTTATCTGGCGCAGCACCAAAGGCGAAATGCCACGTTGCACGATGTATACATAGCCTAATTTTGCAGAAAAATTGCCAAAAATTATGGGGCATCTTTAATCTTTGTTTACTACAGACTACAGAACGAGTAAAGTAATTCTGTAAATAAATATACAAAATTGGCCACGATCATTGAAAAATCTATACTAATATTATGAAGCTGAAGAGTTTGTTTGTTAGTTTGTTTAAACAAACGCGCTAGTCTTACTACTAGATCGAATTAAAAAAATATTTTTGTGTTGGACAGACCATTTTCGAGAAAAGCATAAGGCTATTCGAGTATAACATCACGCTGCGACGTAAAGGAGCGCGGACGAAGTCGCTGGCCCAGCCAGTAATAAATATGCAGGCACAACCATTTCATAGATCATAACAAGAGCTAAACAGAGACGAATCATAACTCGTCTCGTGTAAGCAGGTAGTTCCACCGGCGTCAAACAGACTGCTGACGCTGCGGCGTCTCCGGAGAGACCAATAAATTCGTGTTCCGTCTGAGTGTCGATGAGCTCACGTGCCCGCGCGTGCCTCATCCACGAGCTGCACTTGGCTTTGGCGACGATCGAGCAATGCTCGGGTCTAGGTTTGAATATATTATTAACTGCTTTAGGACTCCGGATTGGAATGTTGCTCCGAGGCAGAGAGTACGAGTATCAGCTGTGTTTTGGGAAGCAATGAGTTGCTTTGCCACTTCTGTAAAATTACATTCAGCGCAAAAATATTTAATTTAACTAAGTGACAAGTAAAATTCTAAGTATTCCAAGAACTATGCCTCGTACACATGGGCAATTACGAGATTATAGGTATAATTTTGTTGCATGTTGGTGATATAAAATTGCATGTTGGTAAACATAGTAAGTAAGTTGTACCTTAATGGGCCAGAAACGCGCCATATGCCTTCTAATTGAGTAAAATTTGTACATCAATATAAGTTTTATTGCAAAGACTATTAGTGAATCCAAAGGATTGACCGCACAACTAAAAAATCTCTGACCATAACCATCCTTAACTCAGAATAGATTGCGCTCCAAGTTCGCATAGCTTGTTTGCAGCGCTGATGCGATACAGATGAAGTGGGCCGGCAGCTGCGAGGCGCAGTGCAGATGCGCGGGTTCGACCCCCGGCCGCGCTCCACTCGCAGATAAACAAATCGCGTGTCACGACACGTTGGAACCACTCCAACAGTTTGTTCGAGATTAATATAAGAGGAATCGGTTTGTCTACGCTCGGTCTGACTCAATGAACTGGTGATTTGGCTGGTTAGAGATCTTTATCGGTTTTTATTGGTCGGTTTGAGTAAGCATTACTTTTATGAGTTTCAAATTGGACAATACAGAACACTTAAGGAAATTATCTATCGTAACACAAGTTCCATATGAAAGTAAGAAACTAACTGGCCGCAAAATTACATTCGTTTGTCAAGTATTTAGATAGATTCTCCAAATCTAACTTTTCGCGATATTCAACGTATAACAGCAACAAGCTAAATCAATCCCACACAAAAGTAATCGCGCACCAAATTGCAAAAACATTTCTCATTATATTTCCCGCGTCAACGCCTCATTTCCCTCGCGCAGCTGAGTCCGAGTTAGATGTAGGTAGGTAGTTAGCGGTAGGTAGCGGTAGGTAGGTCGCTCACATGGGTAGATGACGGCGCGTTTAATATTCCGGGAGCAAAAGTCCGGGCGCTAATGAAAAAACTTGTCACGTGGACGCAGATTCGACGCTAATTTGCCGCGATTAGTCGCCGACGACGAAGATTCATTTCGTTCAGGGGTGCCTTTTAGGACGGGAGGGTTTCTTTTTCTTTTTTTATCTAGTGTGTATTTCTTCCCCGATTATTTTATATTTCAATAAAGTTTGTAAACGACTAAACACTCAGTAAAGATATCCCTTTTTGAACAAAATCAGCTCGAGAATACATTAGGTCGTATTCAACTAGAACATACTCGTAGGGTAGTATATTGTGCATATTTTTAGGTAGGGTAGTAAGCCTTGTATTTATTTGTCGATAGTCCTGAATCGTTCACATCGTTCTACATCTGATTGCCCTCTGGCGCTAGGCAACATTTAAAAATTAAACCTTTCCCAAAGCTAAAAGGATTGGGCCCCGCCGCCGCGTCAATCACGCGATAGCACTGAAGTGGCATCGGAAAACGGACGCTAAAGTGAAAAAGGCACCGGTACACCTGTTGGCTTTATCCATTATCTATACTGTTTCTTATTCCATGAGTGATTTCATGGATGCTAGAGTCCGATTGCTATAGATAACGCTGATTTTATATTAATTGAAAAGACTTTTGATATCGATGGATGATCTGTTATTAAACTTTCACGTTCCATCAGAATTAAAAAACAATTTATAATTAAGTAGGTAATCCTAATTTCCTGTTAAAATACTTAACAAGATAGACCGCACTTTTCTTTTAATACACGTGGTACATTGAGAACTTCGTCAGTATCATTGAACGTAACACAACGATAACATTGCAGAGAGCTCTTTCATCATAACATCTCTTGACTCTAATGGGCGCGGGCATAAAAAGCTCCTGAAGATATAACAAATGACATCTATCTGACTGGCTCGGTGGAACAGTGGTTACTGACGGCACTAAGAGTCGTGGGATCCATTCCCACTCGGGACAAATATGTGTTTGTTGAACATCGATATTTGTTTCGAGTCTGGGTGTGATTATGTATTTAAGTTTGTAATATCAGTCTCTGACGCCCATAGTACAAGCTCTGCTTAGTTTGGGGTCAGATGACCGTGTGTGGAAATGTCCCAGATATTTATTATTATTTTTATTATCTAGGCAGCCCTGCGGCCGCTTAGTGGGCGAAGCGAGTTTTCAATTTGACGTCATTATTCGTCCGTCGCGGCTAGTGACGTCACGGGCGCCAGCGGCTAATGTGATCCACGTGTGTACAAAACTCCGAAGTCACTTTATCACATTATAAAAAACCTTTCACGCTTGTTACGAGGCTTTCAGCGAGTTTTATCACCTCAAACAAGATTTTATAAAAGCATTTTAAGCTCATTTTTACATTTTACTTACGCGAATACGTAGCATGGCGACTTAGGAAGAAAAGTTCCACTAATGCCAGCTTTCATATTAGGCTGTTTAATTACTAAATTGAATGTGTAGAAACCATTCTAACAATCTCTAAGAATAATTTCGCTTTTGGGTCACAAATCTCGTCTAATAGTAATTCGAACAGTTGATACAGGTTTACCTAACAGTCCACTTCTTTGTATAGGAGACCGTCGTCAAAGTAATCAATAAGCATCGAGATATTAGAAAACTGAAGCAACAAGCATTGAGATGTCAAATAGAATAGAAATAAGAGGTATTGCGGCTCATTTTCTCAAGGTAATATAAATATTTCCGCCCAGCAGGAGGTCGTTACGTGTCTAGGCGCGACTTCGTTACCAATAAAGGAAACAACGATCGTACTCACACGTTTATTGGAGACGTGTTGTGACGTCACGCGCCCTGACCGACGGCTGTGTTGCTAACTGACAGTAATCAACGTGCATATCTATACTTACTAATATTATAAAGCTAAAGAGTTGTTTGTTTGAACCCGGTAATCTCAGGAACAACTGGTTCGAATTGAAAAATTATTTGTGTTGGATAGACCATTTATTGAGGAAGGCTTTACCAATATGGACAAAGAAACAATGAAAAATGTGCAAAAAACGGGGGGAAACGCGGACGAAGTCGCAGGCACAGCTAGTTATGAATAAATACGTAAACGCACCTTATAACACAATAATGTAGTAACGGTTTTTACGAATTTCAATAATTTCAGTTTAAATCGAAAGCGAATGAAACTCCTGTTTGAATAATGTATCCTTCCTAAAATTTGACATAGTTTGCGTTGAAACAGGATCTTATCGAGTATAATTTAGTACTTACATATTTTTATCCATACAATTGATTATGATACAATATGAGCTTAAAACTTATTTACAATCATTACAACTAGCCCGAAAAATTAGTAACACTAGCGACCAACCATTGCTAAGTGCTTTCATATCATCGTGATGTTAATCTAGTCGTAAATATGTCCACATTCAAGCACTAAGCAACATTTGGCCAAATAAATTACAGTAAGCCGAATTAGTGTTAATAAGTTATTGTTAGTTAGTATGTCTATCTACACAATCAGTTTATCTACATAGCATTCATCAATTAATAATTGACAATCACATTAATTCATTAGCTTTAATTGTACTAATCACAAATAAATTCATTTGTCAGTTTCTTATTTGCTCCAAGATAACGCTTTGTAACACGACGATAATTTTGAACTTAAATGGCAGGAGATGTTTAAAGAAGTCTTTGGTGCAATTAGCGTGCATATCAAAACTATGCCATGATATGTACAGAAAGCGTTATTTTAGAATCAACATGGTTAAGTAATTGTTCAAATCGAAATGATTAATTTACATTACAATCACAATCAATAGACATTCGACATACAATCAAGCAGTTAGTATCGAGTACCCTCGCCCACCACCGACCACGGTGCACAGAATATTGGAGTGACGTCATTTGACAGTAGTACAAGGTGAAATAAAATTATTACTAAGCAAGTTTAAAGAAACACGATTTTCGATTTCCTCCCCCCCGATTTTTGACACATTTAGGTCTCTCCCTCTATTACCCTCCCCCTGAAGTCTCTCGCTTTACCTCACTTTGTTTCGATCTGTTTCTAACTCTATCGGACCCTCTCCTTTTCCTGTCTCTAACTTTATAACTTTTTCCTCCCATTCTCTGTCTCTCGTATATATCTAGCTCACTCTACCTTCCCCTTTCTGTCTCTAACTCTACCTCAAAAATATTTGTCTTTATGGGTCTACACGCGTTAATAGGAGTAGCAAATTACATAGCTACTTACTGCCCGACGTTTCGACTGGGTTACACCAATCGTGGTCGCGAGCGAACTGGCGCTGCCCGTCTTCGTCTGCCATTGCGGTTGTGAATATCTTGATCCACCCCCGAACCAGCACTAATGTCATTAGTACAGCTACCCACATTAGTCCGACACACAACACTCACTGCATCCGGGTTGATTTTAGACGTAACATTCCGCGGTATGCACTTATTAATCACTGGATTCCATGCCGACGATAATTTAAATCCATCTTCCCTATTGAAATTCTTGTGCTTCTTTATTTCAATAGCTTCTCGCACCATTCTTGTATGAACCTATTAACGCGTGTAGACCCATAAAGACAAATATTTAGTGTAATGGAACGCGAAAGTCTAAAATCTTATCTAACTCTACCTTCCCCTCCTTGTCTTTAATTCTACCTTCCCCAATCCTCACCCTTGTCTTTAACTTTATGCGTCTCCCCCTCCAAGCCCTTCGCTTTTATCTTCCTCACTTTTCTATCTGTCTCTATTCATTCTCTATCTCAAAGGGGTGACAGCCATCCGCTCCGGAAGTCCAGTAATGAAGTCAAAGCTACTCCGAGCCATCATCGTATGTCAGTTAGGAAAATAAATGATGGATGTGTACATAACTCCCTTGTCAAGTTAATCTGCTGTCAAGTGACGTCAGTCCTGTCCCTCTTCCTCTTGCTGCACTCCCGGTACTCACCGCCAGGCTCGGGCGAGGGGTCAGCGCGTGCGGCCCGCAGCGGGCCCCAGTGCGCGCGCAGCGCGGCCACCGCGTCGCGCAGCTCGGGCGCCACGCTGAGCCGCGCCGCCGAACACTCACGCTCCATGTTGTTGTAGTTCTCGATCACCTCGCGCACCTCCGTCTCGTGCTCCGACACCGCCGTCTGGAGAGGAACACTAGTTGGAGATCACCATCATCAGCCGAAATACGTGCCCGCTACTGTGGCGACATCCCATAAAGAACTTCGCACAGCATCTAACAGATGGCGCTGACATACCATCTCAACGAGAATATGCAATTGGTATGGAACCATCTCACTTCAGTTATTCGGGCTACTAAGTACATATAGGGAAAAAACCAAAATGGTAATTGGACCATGTTCTCCGAGCAGGATCACCCAGCTCGGCGGAAGATCTTCCCTTCACAAATTTAGTTGGTGTGCAGGTTGCCTCACGATGTTTGCCTTCACCGTCAAAGCGTCGAATAATCGTCCATATAAATTTTAAAACACATTGGCGTTTGAATGTTTGCGTGGCAAGCAACGACCTTAACCACTCGCCATCGACGTTTTAGAGACGCAGTTAAAAATCACTTAAGATGATTCAACACCTATCGACATAACTTTATCTATTTTAGCTTAAAGCGACATGCCTCTGGAGATAGGAGAAATTGCTTGCCCAACAAAATCGTTTCTTGTCGGTAGAGCAACGTCCACTCTTCTCTAGAGTTTTTACAAGCATGTTAAGTTCTTGTATGCGTTATTATTATATTTAAGAGTAGAAGAAATTCACAGTGAACGTATACGTATATTCAACAGAAAAATGTAAATGCGAGCCATCTGCTCCCTTCCCAAGCCTGGTGATGATGACAAGTAGCCTTAGCCAAGTAGATGAGAAGTAACCAAGCCATCATCGTCGTCAGTTAGGAAAATAAAGATCTGGACTATCTTATGTCACCACACAAGAGTTACACAGTTAAAACTAGTTTTTCACAACATCGCATTACAATTGAAAACCTATGTTGATCATATAACGGGCGATTGGCGGTGTCGCAAGTCATGGGTTCAAATTACCTGGTCAAATCAAGGAGATGAAGAACCTGACTTAGTTTTTCATCGATTAATTGAACCCACGTACGACGAACACTACCCTCTTTGAGATTGTTGTCTTCTCTATTTAGTTTGGCGTATAAAGCGTCAATCTACCTACATTTACGTAGGTAAAAGATGTTCTTGAGTGTAACTGCATAATAAATGTGATGTGAATGTGATGTGATCTATATAATGAAGTAAGTTAAAAACATTTTTACTTGCATATGCTCATGTACGCTAATTACAACTACGAGTAGCCTAAAATAGATTTAAGTATTAAAATTTTAATCTCATGTAAGTGAATGTAAAATTCTTATGAGAAATAAAGTTCTTTAACCCCCGTAGAAGCTCCCAGCGTTGACAAGTGCATTTTCCTCCATCCATTTGGAATATTTGTACTAAATTATACTACGTACTTACATAAGCGTTCCATTTATGAGAATAATGACGACATTGATTGTCGAATAAAGAGTACTTGGTCGGTATAATCAAGCGCGCGCCATTGTTAGGCACCTTACGGGGTCGCAGCGAGCGGCGCCGGGCGGGGTCAAGGTCACGAGAGAGAAGGGGCGCCATCTTGCGGGGATTTGATGGAAATTTCCTCGTGTGTCGTACATTATAAACACACGATTTTCTTGAATTTGTCTGAATCACAATGCGTAGCTCTTTGCAAGCTAGGTGGGTGAGTAGATGAAGTATGTGTAGGAAAATGAAATGTCACTTCAAAGTTTGTATGTATGAGCTCAGACGCGTTTTCCTATTCTCTAAAAGTTATCAATACATACTTTTATCTTTCACACACAGAATGCATAAACTGAGTATGAAATATGATTGTATTCTTTCTATCTACTAACAGCCTATTTTATCACAGAGTAGAAAATCCTCGAGCAATGTAAAAGAAAACTTACATAAATCATACTTCCTATGATTTTGAAAGTTACGTTTGCATGGTCGCCCTGGCGAGCCCCGCTTGGAATTTCTCCAAGGGTTACAATTCGCAAGTTATTCGACACGGGCCCGCGCCGCATAGCTCGGGCGCTATGTGCTTTACTCTACAAAACGGGGCTAGAATGTGGAAATTCGATGAGGAAGGTGATACAAACTACTTTTAACTTCGCTTTGTAAGGTGGTGTAAGGTAAGTTTTGAGTTTCGCTTTTCTCGCAGTTACTTACAACGGGACAGAAAGTATATTAAATGATTTGCATTTTGTCAACTAATACCCCATATCAGGGGTTGGTACTGACCGCTGGGGGAGTGGGGCTAGGGAGCTCCCTCCTTAGGGCCTAGGTATAGGGAGGGAGGCCCTGACCGCTGGGGGGGGCTAGGGTTTTCTTTCCCTAGGGCCTAGGGCTGAAGAGGGAGGCAGTGACCGCTAGGGGAAGGGGGGCTAGGGAGCTCCCTCCATAGGGCCCTAGGCTCGAGCGTAAGGCACTGACCGCGCCGACTGAGCCTAGGGAGGGAGGCACTGACCGCTGGGAGGAGGGGGTTAAGGGCTCCCTAACTAGGGCCTAGGGCTAGGGAGGGAGGCACTGACCGCTAGGGGGGAAGGGGCTAGGAAGGGAGCCATGGGAGGGAGGCACTGACCGCTGGCGGGGAGGGACTAGGGTGGGAACCGCTGATAGCGGGGCGCGGGAGGGGGAGGGGAGGGGGGCGTTAGCTAGAGGCACTGACCACAATCGGTGCAAGCGCAGCGCGGCGCTCGGGCGGCGGCAGCGCGGCGGCGCGCTGCAGCTGGTCGTGCGCGGCGGAGGCCCACGCGGCGGCGGCCTTCAGGCGCGCTGTATACTTCGCGAGCGCGCTCAACTTGCCGTCCACCAGGGTTGCATGCGCCGATAACTCTTCGCGAGCCTGTTACAATCATACAAAACTTAATACAAACCCAAAAACATTCGTCATTACCCTTATAACAAGGTGTTCTATTCTGTATGTGACCAGACAAAGATTGAACAAAACCGTTGCACTTTCATATCCTGCCACAAATATAGCTCCTTGGTAAGAAATACAAACATACAACTCAAAACCAATAAGTCCGCAACAATGTACACGCGCGTCAGCAAGCTCTCAAACTAAAGTCATAAGTAGCTAGCTGCATCCTCTCCATAACAACAGAACTAGCCCCGCCGGTGCTCGGAGCGACACTTGTCGTGCGTCTGAGAAGTTTGAGAGTGGCTGCGGCGCTCTCGGTACAACTACGTACATGAAGATAGAACTACCCTCACTAATTAGACGGTTAAGTTTGTATAAGCGGGTATTTAAAAGTACTTGATATATTTAATTTTATAATTAGCATTTGATTTATTTTTGCTATATTGATGGTAGTTTTAATCGATAATTTTCATATGTAAATCAATGTAAATCAAACGCGCCCTATGTCGTGTCCTTGGCTACACCATGGACGTTGCCTATCCCTATAGGATCAAAGCAAGTGATCAAATACGACCACTTAACGTAACGTAGCTCAGCGTAGCTCTACTTTATCAAGCAGTGAGGCAAGACTAATCGTTTGCCATTATTTATTTTTTAATTTTACTATTTTTTTTTTTAATTTCCGATATTGTATTTATGTGTGTCTCTTGATACAAATAAACTATTATTATATTCTATTCTAATACGTGCACCAAGACTGCACTCATCTTAGAGGTAAGAATCTTCTTGACCCCTGCTAGTGCGGTGATGACGATAAGGTACTGAAGTACTACAAGTCGTCACAAAATAAACGTCTTCTTTCTTTCTTTACAAGCATCTTTATAGTCCACCACAATCTTAAAGAGTACAAATGATCACCTTCTCCAACTGTTGTTGCAGCGGCGGCAGGTCGGGCGCGCCGCGCAGCAGCTCCATCTCGCGGAGGCGCGACGCCACCTCCTCGTCGCGGGCCTGCCAACAAACATAGCACTCAGGATGGTATATATACAGGATGTCCCAAAATATAGCGTCAAGCGGAAATCCTGATAAAGAACACCCCGTGGGGTATCAGAAACACCCCCCATGTATGTTCCGCTATTTTATATAGTTTTCGAGATATGATTTTTTTTTCTAAACTTTTGAGAATAATACAAATCATCATTTTGAAAACTTCCATCTAAGTTATGAAACTAAATATTTTAAACACCTAAGAAGAACTCATGAAAATTTATTTGCAAAACGAATTTCTCAAAAAAGTCAATTAAATTTTTTTTTTAGTCGCCAAGTCTGTTTTTAACAAAAGTTTAGAAAGAACTCATCAGGGTGTGTTTCTGATGCGGTGATCTATCTCAAGACTTCCGTTTGACACAATTTTTTGGGTCATTCTGTATAAATTATATGGCGTCCGACCGATTTCAGCCATAGCGGCCGATCTCAATTGAGACCAGCCAAGTGGGCAAGACATATTATAGTGCACGAGTGTGCGCGCAAACACACTCTCTATTCCCTTACTCTCATAATTCGGTGAGACGGCAATCCGACATGACCGTTGAGAGATCGGGCGCAGGATGGTATACACAGTAGGCAACACCACAGGGAACTTTATAATGACGGCCGAGTAATACCACATCCAGATGTGGCGAACGTGCCGAGTCAGGTTTAGCAACTGTGGATTTCCCAGGTTGAAACGTTTCAGCATTACAAGCGTTTTTATATAGTCACTACCTTCTGTTTTTCTATGTACCACATAGTAACCAAAAGTCCATCTTAATTTGTCCTTGGCTTTGTTAGAACTCCACTGAAAAATAACATTCTTAATTCGCATTCTCTTTGAATTATATTCTTTTTAAACGTGTGTAACAAACAAAACATTAGCATAATCATGTTTGCTAGTTTCATCTGGTTTATTATAAAACTCTTGTTAAATAAATTAACCATATAATAAAATTAAACCAAACTGAATCCAATTTCACTCAAATCATACCACATAATTCGCTATCAGCGACCTAAATCCAACAATCAATAGCAACTAAACCACAGATTCCGGGTACATTCCTCCCGTTCCCGGCATCCAGCACAAAAGATGGTGCCGTAACTAGTAACAAGCGTCCTCTTATTGCCTGCCTCGTAAATCTGCCCCGTCATAACCGCCGCCTGCGCCCGGCTAAATCTGCGTTCAACACTATTCCACGCTGGAATTCCGCTAGTTCTCCCGGGAATAAATTACTGGAGGCATATTTTACAGGAACATTAAGCTAAGTAATTATACAGAATGTTGTCGACATGTCGAAAGGACAAACTCTTGATGTATGATGTGAACATACTGACACTATGCCGCTCTGAGCGCCGATGACAGACAAATTAGTTCAAAGCTGTAGTTCCCCAGTATTCGTCGTCACTATTCGTTCGTCTTTTGTTGAGGTGAAATAAGTTGTCTTATTGAAAACTACTTACATTTATTAAGCTTGGCATGTTAATTTTAATAATATTAAAAATGCGAAAATTTGTAAGTGCGTGACTGTGTATCTTTGTTACCTTTTTTCACGTCTGAACGGCTAGAGCGATTTTAATAAAATTTGGTATGAAGTTTAGCACATAGGCTATATAAAATGCGGTTAAATCCGGGGGAAATCACTATTACTATCACTATAAAGTATAAAACAAAGTTGCTTGCCGCTTCAGTTGTAAACGCTGGCTAAACTCTACGAAATAGATCAAAATGAAGTACTACAGTAGAAAAAATGCTGCCTGAAGTGACTATTCCACGCATACGAAGTCGCTGGCACAGCTAGTTTTTTAATAACGATGAGTTCAAATGAAAAGTCCACATTTAGGATTTTCTTATCGTAACTAAGTAGCTCTATTCTCTCGATATGATAGTTAGGATCGGAAATGACAGAAAAAAGGTAATAATTTTGAAGTGGAGGTGAAAAGCTGTCCATCGTATGGGGTGGATGGGGGTCGTTCGGGCAGACGACATAAATCCCCGTCGGCGACACGTGGCGTCGCGCCCACCATCGATATGCCCATAGCACAAGACGACGCAGACCATAGTTAGACGAAAACCATACATATGTCATTTAATTATAAATTCAAGAAATCCCGTTTCACCCACACTAAAAAACTAGATAAGTATGATGAAAACAATATGGAACTTTTATTCATAACGAATCAAGAAAACTTATTATAAAGATTAATGAAAGTTTTTATCTGAACCACGAAAAAACAATGCTAAGCGGTCCAGAAGAAATGAATGAAAACGAAGATTGCATTTCACAGGCGGCGTCGCAGAATGAATCTTTCATTTACTCACCGAGATATCGCGGTCGAGCGAAACGTCCGAAATTCGGCAACCTGATGCACTTCACACTTCGCTAACGGGACGCAGAAGAATATTAAAGCGATTGCGAGGTCTCTCAAACACGACGGGACAAATTCTAACACAATCTGATCTACGATCTACGCTCACGGTCGAATCTGGAAATCACTTCAAAGAGATACATTCATCTCCGAACCGATTCGCACAAGCACACCGCGGACCGCCGAAATTATATTCGTATCATACGCGAATGTAAACACTATAAATAAAATCTTCACAGTTCGTCAGAATTCCGCGTCTTCGGAACTAGGAGTATCAGGCGGGGCAACACACGCGGAAATGCCGGCAGGGAAACTAAACTACATTCACTAGTTATATTTCACTCCTACTCTATAAACGGGGGAGGACATAGTTGACGGAGTAGCGCTCCCTTACTCCGCACAGATAAGGTTCAAAATCGCTTGCAACGCGATCGGCGCGTGCGCCTCTTCGCGCGCCGAGTACAAACAACTGATGGGACACGAGTATTTTCATAGATTCAGAAATAGACTCGATGCCGCCGCGCTCGTAAGAGTTTGCGCGGAGATCTAACTATCATTCCCCATCCTTATACGGCAATCACTATTATTATTTAATCTGAAAATACACATATTATTTTTAGAAACTTTTTTTTACGATAGCAGGTCGAGATTTTAAATCCTAATCTTACCATACGATCCTTTACAATAATGAAGTTCAGAAATTTTGGTTTATTCCCATTGCCACACCTCTAAATATCAACCAATTTACGATAGCTGAATGCATAGCAAATGTGGTAGTAACCACCCAAATAAGGAGAACAAGTTAACACATAAATAAACGAACTGTTCCCGCCACTCCTCGCGCAGTCGACGGTGCTTTACAATTTACCGCTTGTACACAAATTAATTATAGTGATATTATACATACTTCGCGTAAGTAGCCGAAACAGTTAGAATCCATTTAGGAATAATGTCTGGAATGCGGGAGATATGCGACTTTGAACGCTATCAGCAGAGAGATACGAAGTGATAGGTTTACGATCAGGTGAAAGAATAGTTTGGAGTGTAAATAGTTCCAGGGGGAGTCGTCCCCGCCACGTGTGGCGTAGACGCGAGCCGACACTCGCTATAAACTTGGCTTCAACTGGCACACAACAGAACTTAGTTGATCACTTTTGCTGATCGGAGTATGGTTCGAGAGACGGGACGACAAAACAAAATGTCATATAATATAAATAAGTACTAGAGTTGGAAATGGATACAAACAATATTTCAGACTTAATCCTCAATCCATTTCCAATCACTCTGTCAATTGGATGTCGGAGAAATTTAAAAAGTTTTACGAATGTTTCAGGTTGTCGATTCGCGTATTGGCACATGAGCGGCAATGCACGGCAAAGAAAAGCCGACAGAGTGAAGGTGTGTGTCCATCAAATCGTTTGGCACACGACCCGCACCCAAACGGACTTCTCAATAATATCTGAACGTTTGCATACATGTAATTCTGTTGAATAAAAACAAACGGAGGGTGAACTCAAAACATTGCAGTTGCAAAGTAACAAATAGTTACATATTGTAATAATGTCTTTGGGACATGAACACCGGCCAACAGACTACATGGGAAGGGTTTCCCGGGACATAACATTAACATATCTACCATATTACACAGTTGAATATATTTCATGTTTATCGCGAACGCACACGCCATTCGTTCCCAAAGTGAATAACACCGCAACGGGATTATTTTGTTAAATTACTAATTCATGCAAGAAATTTTGGAACAATGCCTTAAATATTATTGCGTTAAACATCTGCATCTAATGAGATTTCGAAAAGTCTTAACGAGTTTCAAACAAAATAAACGGATACCCAGACCAGACGTTTTGTTTGACTACGATGTAACTTGGAGTAGCCTTGTCATCATCACCGGACTTGTGGGGGAACGGATGGCTCTTACAAATACTAGACATTTTAGGATATATGGTGAAGCAAAGTGTGAATCAACCGGGAAGCCGCTGGTCCCGCGTCACGCATCCATCACGGCCCGCGCAATCACGCGGCTCTGACAGACGGGCGACTGCGTGCGCGGGACAGCTTTGAGAGTGAACGACTACTGTTAGGCTACGGTAGACAAAGACGGGCGGTGTCAGTTCCCAGTGCCAGTAACCCAGTCGAAACGTCGAGCAGTAAGTAGCAATCTATTTGCTACTTCTATATCGCGAATAGACCCTAAACCCAACTTCTTTATGTGATGAAACGCGAAAGTCTAAAATCTTAACGTCAAATAGGTACTGATGGCAGTTTGCTTGTAAATACTGTGACAGGGGCTGTACCTAGAACTTAGTTTATAACAATACCTCTGCCGTTGTCTCCCGATAATTATTCACATTTAATGATAGGTTTGAACAGTCAAAATAAAACATATCTTTAAGACACACATCCTCAAACACGAATCCGCGATTATAAATAACATTCACCGACCACTGTCGCTCGTCTGTCGCACCCTACGCTTGCGGTCCGCGGGACACCACGGATCGCCATTCACCTATCCTAATTCATCACGGGTCCCACGGACATGCCCGGCAGGACTCGCACCGGGTCCCGTACGGACGCGCATCCATCATGCGTCCCGAGGGAACCAATCGTGTTCTACATGGAAGCAACACTGATGTAATATGTACGATACGTGTTTATAAATAAGGGGCTGATCCAACCCCACTGATTGTCCCAAATAAAATTTGACTAAGGGAATGTTAATAGGATAATATGATATAATTTTCATGGGACCGGACTCGAATATTAATATTTATTTTATAGCCAATGTTAAGGTACAAAATTGAACAGCAAGTTATACCTATTAGGGTAAACCGATTTTCTTCTTGGCTATATTCCAGAAAGTACACTAAAATATTGACCTTCTGTTGGTGCATACTAAGAAGCTTGCAGTGGCGTAGTGCAATACGACATCTCTGATCTGACATATGAGATACTAGTGACCCGCCCTCGCTTCGCTATGAATGTGTTATACCTTCCTTCATCTATTAAAAAAAACCGCATCAAAATCCCTTGTGTAGTTTTAAAAATGTAAGCATACAAACATACAGACAGACGCGGTAAGCGACTTAGCTTTATACTGTGTAGTGATAAAGAAGAATTATTCAATGAGCCAACGACCTGGGTTTGGACACTAATTTCGAGAAGTATGAAGATAACATCTAGGAAGCCTCTTGCTTCCTACAAAATCCTGATAGAACCTTACCAAAATAAAAAAATATATATTTTCACGCGTACGAGTACAATCAGCAAGAGTACCCACTACCGACGGCTCTCCCTCCGAGAGAGGGCGAGTGCGTGTTAAAGTTGAGGAATGTGCCTCTCGGAGTAACGAGCGTGGCCCGACCAGACGCGCTTATGTCTCCCCGAAACATACTTATGTAATAGAAAATTATGTGTGTATGCAGCGGTTATATAAGTATTCAGATTTATTATTTAAAGAATCTTTCTGTATTACAATAATTCTGTAATAAATTTGCGGAAACCTAAATTCAGTGAAGGGCCTAAGTCCACGAGTGGACTGAAATGGGCTGATGATGATGATGAAATTCAGTAATAGTAATATTTCAAGCCAGATGAGCACTGCGCCTGCTCATATATGACTATTTTATTTTGTAGGTAATTTATTTATTTAGGTTCACAAAACAGAATAACATCAGTGTTCAGATGAGTAGCACACACATAACATGTACATGATTGAATGAGGGTTAACGCGTATGAGAAATTCACTAGATGGCAATACGTAGGCGTGAGGTCAAACTGCTACATGATTAGTCATTTTCGACATTGACAGACACGTCAATATTCACCAATCTTGCTGCAGTTGGACCACACGCCTATGTATTGCCATCTAGTGAATTTCTCATACGCGTTAACCGTCATTGATGCAAGTCCGTCTATATACATATAGGTACACGTGTGTGCGACACGCAATCGAAGATTTATCGTCCGTCGGCCGATCGCCGCCGATCGCAATTAGGCGGCATTACGGGAGGAGCCTTCGCCGCGTACTCACAACGTTAACACCCCCGCTAGTTACGATACGAAGCTCTCAACTAGTACGTCTAAATAAAAATATACATTATGAAGTTTTCACTGAAGTAACCATAACTTAATATACGACTGTACCGAAGTTTCTCCTTAGTTACACGTTATACTGCTAGTTTGTCTATGAAAATAAATTAGAACCTTATGGATCCTGCAGACGCACAATGTCTATATAAGGAATCCTTACTAATATTATAAGTGCGAAAGTAACTGTCTGTTACGCAATCCTGAGGTAAATGGATAAGCCTGAGAAAGGACATAGGCTTTTGAACCGACTGCGCTATAAAGAAGTAATATTTTTACCGTTAAACGTATCTACACGGATGTTGTCGCGGGCGGAAAGCTAGTAAATCATAATTTAAGTTTAACAAAAGTAATATCAGATTTTATTTCGAGAAAGAGAAACAAGTCAGTTATCTCCAAAAGGGCTACCCTTTGGTAGATACACGTGTAGTACAGTTCGTTGTGTACACACGTTCGTTCGGCGCATCCCTACGCGGGCGCGGGCGGACAGATAGTTCGCATATTACCATAATGCCCCCAAATTGCCACACGACGGCGGCGAGCGATGTTGCTTGCGCGTTTATCATTGCCCTGTAATTATCCAGCAGTAGAGGTGTTAATCAGAATTCTGCTGTAATTGGTCATTTCGAATGGTCGTCTGTGTACACGTTTGTAATAAGCCTTTTTTAATTGATAATTATGTTGATAAATTGTGATTTCTGTACCTATTACATATTCATATAGACATTTGGTTATTAAAAAGTCTGCAAATATAAAACATTTGGTTTCTAAACAGTAAATTTGATTGTTCATAGTATACAAATAGCGACTACAAAATAGCAATAAGAAAGTAACTCTGTCTGTCTGTTACGCTTTCACGCATAGGGTACTGAACCGATTTAAATGAAATTTGATACAGATAAAGTTCAGAGCCTAAGAAAGGACATAGGCTACTTTTTTAACAGACTGCGCTATAAAGAAGTAATGTTAAGTCACTACGCGGACGAAGTCGCGGGCGGAAAGCTAGTCAAATAATAATAGTCTGTCCGTGCGCTCTCGCCGGGAGTGCCTTTGCGGTCCCGCGCGTGGCGATACAATAATTCGCACTAATCACTGCATTCATTCGAAAATGAAACCGAATTATACAGATTTGCATCCTGATGCAATTTTCGGATACGCGTTAAACCAAATAAGGGTTGAATTCATTAAGCGCTGGGGGCGGCCCAATACAGATAACTGATTGTGCATTCATACCTACTACGATTTATGTTGCTGCCCATTAAAATATTTGTTGACTAAATCATTCGAAATAGCAAACAACTACCTATTATGATGAACATAATTCTGGTAAACTAATATGTTGACTAAAACCACTGGGCTAACTATCATGTTCAATAGAAACCTATTGAACTCTGATTTACAGTCCTACCAAAAGCCCCTAGTTTGTCTTAGACGAAATTATCGCAAAATCCAATATCAGGAATTCAAGCCTAATTGCTTAAAAACAGCAAAATATTCTAACCTACATACTTCTAATCGACCCTAAACACACATTAGCAGTGGTCATCAGGCTCAATAATAGTTATTGACCGTAATATTCAGCGCGGCGGCGGAAGCGCGTCGATTTCCCGCCGTCCGCTGACGGATCGCCGGATATCGCGCTGTCACCAACACTTATTAGGCGCGACGACCCGGTCAAGTAGTAATTACTTACTACTTGCTTACAGCTACAACGTATAGCTGGAAAATAGTGTTCTTGTGGTGTCTTTTGAGTATTTTTTTTTATTTTACATATGTGCGATCAGCCGATTTATAATTTCTCGACATCAAAATGGCTTTGGAAAGAAAACCTACAGATAGTAGGTTATCTTGTAGGTTAACCTAAAGGTAGTAGGTATAAGTTAAATATAACAAGCAACGTGTGATTTTGTCTGTATTGTTATAGCTAAGTACACTTATCTATGTAGATAGGCAATGTCTATACTCGACCAACCCGCACTTGGCCAGCGTGGTCGACTAAGGCCTTATCGCCCTAGTTTAGGGTAGGCCCGTGCCCCAGCAGTGGGGACGTATATGGGCTGATGATGATGATGATGAATGCCTATACTGCAGAATAAAAAGAATCTCACAAAATTGTAAACTTGTCAAACGGGTTTACGTACAGGTGGAAATTCTAAATTTACAAATTAGTGGAAATGTCGTCAAACTACAATGTCGGACGACAAATAATGTCCCGCGGCGTGTCGCCCGTTCGACGGTCCTCGGACTAGGAAGCGGCTGCAATTACACTGCGCTTACAAAAGAACCACCGCGGGCGCGCGCGCGACCTTACTGTGATGAACTTACGGTTCATTATTCACGTTAGAAACGCAAGATGTTTATGTAGTTTACGCGGGTTACTGCAACGGCGCAATCACAGGCCAATTGCAGCTTTAGCTTATCGGAACACGGTCTAATTCCGCCTGCATTGGCAATGCTGGCAGCGCGCCAGAAGCCAAGCAAGTGACACCGGGCCGTAGTGTTTTGTTTTCTATTACGCCGCCGATCCTTTTTGTTTTGCAGTTACATATCTTCGCGTTCCTGTTTTAACGGAATTAAATTCTTCCATAGAGGGAATTTAAATAAGCTTTTGGGCATGCTTTAATGGCATTTTCTCTGGAAATTCCTGGATGTTATCTTAACGAGGAATGGCGCATGGCGTAATTTCCTATGCAAAATTGGTAGTAAACGTGAACAGCGACAAGTTCACGTAGGCGTGTTATTAAAAATCCAATTATTTCTAAGTGTTGATATTCGTTTCGCGTGCTCCATAATGAAGAGGGAAGGTAACAATCTTCTGACACAGTTTTGGTACACTGCAGCAGGATATTTACTTTGATTTCACAAAAGCTCAAAAACTTAATGAACTTACTGAACTGTATTTTGATTAATATGCATGGCATTTATGTACCCAGAAGTTAAAAAATGCCATAAATATGTGTCGTTTTTCTGGTTTACTTCATGTCCATACTAAGCTACAAACTTGCTTTAGTATTGTCCACACAGCAAAAGATGTAAGCGATCGACTTATCCACTAAAAAGCTCGAAACATTAAAAGCGTACATTTGAGACTTTTACAAACTAAGCGGTGTTCGTTCTCGTCGCTTGTGGGAGGCGTTCTGGGAACGCACCGTCTACAAATGGCGTTCTTTCTGCAGATCATGGCTGGTCATGTGTCTATTTAGGCCTATGTTCAACAGTGGATGATGATGTGGAGGCGTTCATTTACGATTATTCGACGCTTCAACGATGAAGGAAAACATCGTAATCGGAAACCTGCACACCTACGTAAAAATTCTAGGGTTGTGTAGTCGACGTAGTTTAGGGTAGGCCCGTGCCCCAACAGTGGGGACGTATATGGGATGCTGTGGAGCGTACCTTGACGAGCAGCAGCAGCGGGGACGTGTGTGGGCTGATGCTGTGGAGCGTACCTTGACGAGGCTGAGGCGGATGGCGAGGCTGGTCCGGTCGGAGGGGTTGGGGCTGGTGTGCAGCAGCAGCGGGGACGTGTGTGGGCTGATGCTGTGGAGCGTACCTTGACGAGGCTGAGGCGGATGGCGAGGCTGGTCCGGTCGGAGGGGTTGGGGCTGGTGTGCAGCAGCAGCGGGGACGTGTGTGGGCTGATGCTGTGGAGCGTACCTTGACGAGGCTGAGGCGGATGGCGAGGCTGGTCCGGTCGGAGGGTTGGGGCTGGTGTGCAGCAGCAGGGGGGACGTGTGTGGGCTGATCCTGTGGAGCGTACCTTGACGAGGCTGAGGCGGATGGCGAGGCTGGTCCGGTCGGAGGGTTGGGGCTGGTGTGCAGCAGCAGCGGGGACGTGTGTGGGCTGATGCTGTGGAGCGTACCTTGACGAGGCTGGGGCGGATGGCGAGGCTGGTCCGGTCGGAGGGGTTGGGGCTGGTGTGCAGCAGCAGCGGGGACGTGTGGGCTGATGGTGTGCAGCGTACCTTGACGAGGCTGAGGCGGATGGCGAGGCTGGTCCGGTCGGAGGGGTTGGGGCTGGTGTGCAGCAGCAGCGGGGACGTGTGTGGGCTGATGCTGTGGAGCGTACCTTGACGAGGCTGAGGCGGATGGCGAGGCTGGTCCGGTCGGAGGGGTTGGGGCTGGTGTGCAGCAGCAGCGGGGACGTGTGTGGGCTGATGCTGTGGAGCGTACCTTGACGAGGCTGAGGCGGATGGCGAGGCTGGTCCGGTCGGAGGGGTTGGGGCTGGTGTGCAGCAGCAGCGGGGACGTGTGTGGGCTGATGCTGTGGAGCGTACCTTGACGAGGCTGAGGCGGATGGCGAGGCTGGTCCGGTCGGAGGGGTTGGGGCTGGTGTGCAGCAGCAGGTCCCTCGCTAGCTGTAGCTGCGCGCGCGCCCCGCTGGCGCACGACGCCGCGTCCGACCCGACCGGGTTGGTAGACTCTGAACTCTTGATCCTGCAAGCGAACCGACATGTCAACGCTGTTTGTATGAAAATTCTGACTTAAATTGCTTTTAAGAGAAAAATAATAAAAATTAGGTTATTTTGTTACACCTGTATGTGTTACAGAAAATAAAAAATTAAACATAAAATAACATAGAAATTATAAAAACGAAAAAAAAATTTGTATTGTCATTAACTCTCTTTCTTCTTTCCTATCTTTAGCTTTCATTTCACTCCAGCTCTCTTTTTACTTCTATCCCTCTTTTTTGCGTAATCACTCTCGCTCGAATCCGTCTCTCTTTCCCAATCTCTCTCTCTTCCGCTCTTTCTTTTTCAATCTTCTTTTCACCACTCTCTTTTGCCACTATTTCACAACCATACTGTCATTCCCTCTTCCTGTAACTCTCCCTCGCCCCCTCTCGTGTCTCACTTGTTCCTCAGCAGGTGCAGGTCGGCTTGTGCGGCGTGCCAGCGCTCGCTGAGCGCGTCGAGCTGCTCCTGCACGTCGCGCGCTAGCGGCACTCCGCACGCGCTGACCACTGCGCGTGTCGCTGAACGCGCCGCCTCCATCTCCGGCTGGCGGGCTGCCATCTGTTGGGGGGGTAGACTGGGTTAGAACTGCGAACACATTGTGGTGGCCACCAAAAGTGACCAGTGGGGCTACCATGAGTTTAAAACTTACGCACTCGATATCGCCTACGTAAATATGTCTACGAAAAACTTGTACAGCGGCGCTGGTGGTTACGCGAAGAACTTAAATCGGCCGTATGAAAAAAACAACTCGATAGGTTTTTAACGTACGTAAGTTTTCGATAGCCAACTCATGGTAGGCCCTCAATAGTGTCCCGGGTCGCAACAGCCAGTAGTAACCGCTAATGCGGCTTAGTAAAGACTTGGTAGTCTCTACTAAGCCACTAACGGGAAAAGAGATTTTGTTACTTTCGTTGAGAATGTGCAATAAATTAAGAACACCGATTTAAATGCTTGGTAAATTCAAAATGTTTAAAAAAATATGTTGTATCTGTAGTATTGCAACAAAGCTTAACAATTGACAATGAAAATCTAAAGGAACTACACAGTTCTATAGTACAGGCATCGATTACTTGGAGAAAAAAAACGCTAGCCAACTTTGAGAGTCAACACGTAAACAACTTCATTCCGCTAAGAGAGAATCTTATCAAAATTTATTTTTTTATTATTTATCTTATAAATATTTGACTGGCTCGGTGGAACAGTGGTTAGTGACCCTGGCTGGCGGTTCCAAGAGTCGTGGGTTCGATTCCCACTCGGGACAAATATTTGTGTGATGAACATCGGTGTTTGTTCCGTGTCTATAATAATAATAATAATAATGCTTTATTGACAAGATACATTGTTACAATATTGTTAGAGTCTCCTGCATTCCAAAATAGGCAGTTGCCTGTAGTATGGAATTCAGTGTCCTCTCCCAAACAGTTACATAATGATTGTTGTTTTAGCATTAACAAATAGCGGATTACAAAGCTAACAATTTTAATTTTAATTTTAATATTAGTATTAGTAGAACAAAATTTTAAAAGGGTGCATGTGAGTGCGTGCTTGCGTGTGCAAGTGTTGTGTGTGTGTGTGTGTGTGTGTGTACGTGCGTGTGTGTGCGTGTGTGTGTGTGTGTGTGTGTGTGTGTGTGTGTGTGTGTGTGTGTGTGCGTGTGTGTATGTGTGACTGACAACAGTATTATAATAGCGAATCCAATAAGTTTATATACGTTATATATATTTGTAATCAGTGACCAGGTTCTCAACCGCATCATAATCCATGGCAATAAGCCAGTTAGTGATGATTTTTTTTATCTCATTGTTATTACATTTTTTTATTCTAGTTGTTTTATTGAGCTTACTATATAAACGTGAGGCCATGTAGTTGTACTGCCTACGTGCAAATTGGCTTTTAACAGTAGGGATGTAACAGCAATCTCTTCTAGTTACATCTCCTAGCTCTGGGGTAACGGAACGATGGTGTCTACGAATGCTCTCATAAATATAAAGTTTTCTGACTGATAGAACCTTAAATATATTGTAGATGTCCGTTGTGGAATGCCTATATGGTAGATACAAAGCTACTTTTATAACTGCTCGTTGTGCACGTTCCGCCATTATCAAATGTGTTTTAGCGGCGCCCCCCCAGGCAGGTATGCAATACCTAATAATGCTCTCACATAGGGCCTGATACATCTGTTTAAGTAACTCAAGGTGCGCAATGTTGCGCAGATTCTTAAAAACATATATGAGTTTTCTTATCCTTTTTTGTGTCACAGCTATGTGGTCTGACCAACTCAACCTATCATCGATTACCACTCCTAGATAACGAATATTATTGACTTTAGTGAGATACTGACATGAGCAGTTAACATCGGTATCGACATCTCTATTACATGGATAAACGTGAATTTTGAGTTTATGATCTACATTTGGGCTACCTAACGTCGTTTTGCTGAAACACATATATTTCGTTTTTGAGGTGTTAATCGAAAGGATACTATTCTCAAGCCATGCAGTGACCGTTTTCAGTCCTAACTCGGCTGATTCAGTAACATCTTTCCATGATGGACCATGAAACATAAGTACTGTATCATCAGCAAACATTGTCATAGTACCATTCTTCAGCTTGATTTTACCAAGGTCATTGATATAGATCAAGAATAGGGTAGGTCCTAGCGTACTACCTTGCGGTACTCCGTACGAACATGCAGAGATATCACTGAGACAATTACCTACGCGCACTGTTTGTGTTCTTTCATTTAAATAACTTTCAAACCACTTTAATGTTGCTCCCCTTACTCCAACACTTTCAAGTTTTGACATTAGTATTGGTATTGAAACTGTGTCAAATGCCTTTTGCAAATCTAAGAATATACTGAGACATTTTTGACCACTATCTATGCGAGACGTTATCCATGATGACAGCTTAAGAACGGCATCTTCAGTTGACCTTTTTCTCTGAAACCGTATTGATTGTCCTCCAGAATACATTGTTTTTCTAAGAATGAGATTAATCGCTTGTTCATAATCTTTTCCAGTATTTTGCTAAGGGTTGTAAGGATAGAGATTGGTCTATAGTTAGTTGGCTGATCTGTTGGCCCAGCTTTGTGTATTGGACAGACAACGGCTTTCTTAAAAACATTAGGAAAGTTACCGCTTTCTATACTCAGGTTGCACAGGTAGGTAATCGGGAGAGTTAGATATTTCAGAAAGGTTTTTATAAATTTTGAGGAAATATCATCCCAACCCGGAGCGCTATGTTGTTTGAGACCTAAAATTATTTCTCTAACCTCCATAGGGTCAGTGGGGGTAGCAAAAAATGAGTTTGTAGTAGTGTCTGACGTCTTGGCATACGTAGCTAATTCTGTTTCAGTAATTTTCGTTCTATTTAGTATTTCACAAGCCAGGTTGTAACCTACTGAGGTGAAATACGAGTTAACTTTGTTTAGAGCAGCAAGAGGGTGTTTTCTGTACTTATAAGATCTTCGGCTGTGCTTTTGACTTTGTTTAGATTCCCTACATCCTTAACTATATTCCATATTTTTTTCGAGTTACCTTTATGTTTTAAGAGCTGGTCTTTATAGTTTTTGTTTTTGAGCCTTTTAAATAGTGTCTGGGTGTGATTATGTATTTAAGTATGTATTTATAAATATATATGTATGTATATCAGTCTCTGACGCCCATAGTACAAGCTCTGCTTAGTTTGGGGTCAGATGACCGTGTGTGGAAATGTCCCAGATATTTATTATTATTTATTATTATCAACCTGGTTCTCGATATCCTGCACGGTCTGCCGCAAGTCCTTGTGGGGCAGGGCCGGCTCCCTGGCGCGTGCGAGCGCGCGCTCGGCGGCGTCCAGCCACTCGCCGCTCGCCTCCAGCGCGGCGTACAGCGCCGCCCACTGCGCCTGGCAGCGGGACCATCTGTACATACAGGTGGTATTAACGATTTATCAGCTGGTACACTTAACTAGTTTACCTCTCAACGACGTACCTGTCAATCTATTCCTTTCCAATATCAGAAACTAATACTGATATTTTTTTGTAGTTGTTATTCGTATGCGTAGGACGGTTGGTATAAGTTTTTTAATATTAGTCAGGAATAGATCAAATCAGAGGCTTATAAATATAGAGAGCAAATAGTAAATGTACCTAAGTTGAGGCGTGTAAGCCGCAGCTCAAGTACCTTAGACCAAGAGAATACTGAGACCGGCAATGTCTCTACGTAATTGATGATGATGTTGATGAGCCGACTGATCCGCACTTAGTTATGTAAGGAGTATGGTTTGTTGATGCTGTGTGAGCACGTACTTCTCTCTCCTCTGGTCGTAGGCGTGGGCTAGCTGCTGTATCTCGTTGGCGAGCTTGTCCTTGAGGCGGCGCGCGCGCGCCTGCGTGTCGGGCCGCGCTCGCTTCAGCACCCACGCGAACTCTTTCTCACATTCTTCTGCGCTCGTGCGAGCTTCATTGAGGCCTGTCTTGACGCGCTGCATATGAAAAAAAGATATTCATATTGGTCAATCATGAAAAATATAGGTGAACTTGGTCTAAAAGATAAGGATAGGGCAGATGAACTTATTCGAAACATACAAGAGTTAAATAGCAACAAAAACAAGCAATAATTTAAGACTTTCGCGTTCCTTTACGCTTAATATTAGTCTTTATGGGTATTCACGTGATATTAGGAGTATCAAATACAGCGTACGTAACACGGCGTAGCACGGCGTAGCACGCAGCTCGTAGCAGGCTACACAGTACGTACCGCGAGCGCGTCCTCCTGCAGCGGGAAGTCGTCGTAGTCGCGGGCGCCGAGCGGCGGCGCCTCGCGCACGTAGCACGGCGTAGCACGCAGCTCGTAGCAGGCTACACAGTACGTACCGCGAGCGCGTCCCCTGCAGCGCAAGTCGTCGTAGCCGCGGGCGCCGAGCGGCGGCGCCACGCGCACGTAGCACGGCGTAGCACGCAGCTCGTAGCAGGCTACACAGTACGTACCGCGAGCGCGTCCTCCTGCAGCGGGAAGTCGTCGTAGTCGCGGGCGCCGAGCGGCGGCGCCTCGCGCACGTAGCACGGCGTAGCACGCAGCTCGTAGCAGGCTACACAGTACGTACCGCGAGCGCGTCCTCCTGCAGCGGGAAGTCGTCGTAGTCGCGGGCGCCGAGCGGCGGCGCCTCGCGCACGTAGCACGGCGTAGCACGCAGCTCGTAGCAGGCTACACAGTACGTACCGCGAGCGCGTCCTCCTGCAGCGGGAAGTCGTCGTAGTCGCGGGCGCCGAGCGGCGGCGCCTCGCGCACGTAGCACGGCGTAGCACGCAGCTCGTAGCAGGCTACACAGTACGTACCGCGAGCGCGTCCTCCTGCAGCGGGAAGTCGTCGTAGTCGCGGGCGCCGAGCGGCGGCGCCTCGCGCACGTAGCACGGCGTAGCACGCAGCTCGTAGCAGGCTACACAGTACGTACCGCGAGCGCGTCCTCCTGCAGCGGGAAGTCGTCGTAGTCGCGGGCGCCGAGCGGCGGCGCCTCGCGCCCGTAGCACGGCGTAGCACGCAGCTCGTAGCAGGCTACACAGTACGTACCGCGAGCGCGTCCCCTGCAGCGGGAAGTCGTCGTAGTCGCGGGCGCCGAGCGGCGGCGCCTCGCGCACGTAGCAGCACGCAGCTCGTAGCAGGCTACACAGTACGTACCGCGAGCGCATCCCCTGCAGCGGGAAGTCGTCGTAGTCGCGGGCGCCGAGCGGCGGCGCCTCGCGCCCGTAGCACGGCGTAGCACGCAGCTCGTAGCAGGCTACACAGTACGTACCGCGAGCGCGTCCTCCTGCAGCGGGAAGTCGTCGTAGTCGCGGGCGCCGAGCGGCGGCGCCTCGCGCACGTAGCACGGCGTAGCACGCAGCTCGTAGCAGGCTACACAGTACGTACCGCGAGCGCGTCCTCCTGCAGCGGGAAGTCGTCGTAGTCGCGGGCGCCGAGCGGCGGCGCCTCGCGCACGTAGCACGGCGTAGCACGCAGCTCGTAGCAGGCTACACAGTACGTACCGCGAGCGCGTCCTCCTGCAGCGGGAAGTCGTCGTAGTCGCGGGCGCCGAGCGGCGGCGCCTCGCGCACGTAGCACGGCGTAGCACGCAGCTCGTAGCAGGCTACACAGTACGTACCGCGAGCGCGTCCTCCTGCAGCGGGAAGTCGTCGTAGTCGCGGGCGCCGAGCGGCGGCGCCTCGCGCACGTAGCACGGCGTAGCACGCAGCTCGTAGCAGGCTACACAGTACGTACCGCGAGCGCGTCCTCCTGCAGCGGGAAGTCGTCGTAGTCGCGGGCGCCGAGCGGCGGCGCCTCGCGCACGTAGCACGGCGTAGCACGCAGCTCGTAGCAGGCTACACAGTACGTACCGCGAGCGCGTCCTCCTGCAGCGGGAAGTCGTCGTAGTCGCGGGCGCCGAGCGGCGGCGCCTCGCGCACGTAGCACGGCGTAGCACGCAGCTCGTAGCAGGCTACACAGTACGTACCGCGAGCGCGTCCTCCTGCAGCGGGAAGTCGTCGTAGTCGCGGGCGCCGAGCGGCGGCGCCTCGCGCACGTAGCACGGCGTAGCACGCAGCTCGTAGCAGGCTACACAGTACGTACCGCGAGCGCGTCCTCCTGCAGCGGGAAGTCGTCGTAGTCGCGGGCGCCGAGCGGCGGCGCCTCGCGCACGTAGCACGGCGTAGCACGCAGCTCGTAGCAGGCTACACAGTACGTACCGCGAGCGCGTCCTCCTGCAGCGGGAAGTCGTCGTAGTCGCGGGCGCCGAGCGGCGGCGCCTCGCGCACGTAGCACGGCGTAGCACGCAGCTCGTAGCAGGCTACACAGTACGTACCGCGAGCGCGTCCTCCTGCAGCGGGAAGTCGTCGTAGTCGCGGGCGCCGAGCGGCGGCGCCTCGCGCACGTAGCACGGCGTAGCACGCAGCTCGTAGCAGGCTACACAGTACGTACCGCGAGCGCGTCCTCCTGCAGCGGGAAGTCGTCGTAGTCGCGGGCGCCGAGCGGCGGCGCCTCGCGCACGTAGCACGGCGTAGCACGCAGCTCGTAGCAGGCTACACAGTACGTACCGCGAGCGCGTCCTCCTGCAGCGGGAAGTCGTCGTAGTCGCGGGCGCCGAGCGGCGGCGCCTCGCGCACGTAGCACGGCGTAGCACGCAGCTCGTAGCAGGCTACACAGTACGTACCGCGAGCGCGTCCTCCTGCAGCGGGAAGTCGTCGTAGTCGCGGGCGCCGAGCGGCGGCGCGCGCAGCAGCGCGGCGGCGGCGGCGGCGCACTCTCGCACTCTGTTCGCGCGCGTCACCAGCTCCGCTGCGCGCATCTCCACGCCGTCCTACACATGACAAACATTTATCGTTAACTATTTATTTGAAAACACTATTTTTATTGAAAACACCGAACTTTATATGCACAATGATATTATGACAAAACTTTAAGACATTCAACTGTATTATATTTAATTTTACAATTTCAAACTTCTCTCGAACTCAATCCATCTATTATTGACCCCGCATGGACAGGTTTGGATAAGTACCTGTTTGCTATCTGACAAACAGAAAAATGTTAGTGCAAACAATTCACGTGGATATTTCATCAAGTCCAATTTCGACACGATAACATCTAACAGAAAACGATTCTTATTTGAAAGTAAGGTCTAGTACAGATGGAATAATAACAGTTCAGGTTTCAAGATGAAGAGCTTTTAAAACATTTCTCAATAACTAATCTAGTAAACTAGACCGGAAAGTTATTGGAGATACCTATGTTAGCAGGGGTTCTATCAACTCACCGGCTTATGGTTAGCGTCTGGGGCGGGCTCGGAGGCGCGCGCGTAGGCGGCGAGCGCGTCGGCGAGCGAACGTTCGTCGAACGCTACGCGCTGCGCGCGCAGGTCCCGCGCTAGCGCTTGCGCGCGGTCCGCCGCTGTTTCTAACTGTAAGCGCGCTTCCTCGTCCAGCTCCTGACGAATATACATATCCGTTAGCACCAATTCCACACTCAAGAATGCACGAATGCACGAATGAACAGCTCATAGCTGTAGTGAGTACTTGACCTTATGCAAAATTACAAAAAGGACATGTTGTAATTGATAATTTTAGGCCTTATCTCTCTTGAAAAGAGTAGGCTCCATCAGTGGGGATACATATGAGCTGATGATGATGATGAATAATATTTTAATGCAGGTAGTCTTTTACAAAGATATTCGGTAGAATGTCTACACCGTGAAATTTTAGTGGTTGTTTTCCCGCAGTAAAATGATTCTATCTTAGTAGTAAATAGATTTGTGCAGTACTTTTTTTTACGAAAGGTTTAACCGAAACTCGAAACCACGTTCGAACCGCTTTATGACTTAGGGTGTCGAGCTTCTTTAGCTTTAAGCATCGATTTCATGCAAGCAGTACCTGAATACGTCACATCTTTTAAAAGAACGAAAGCATCTCTCGTTTTCGAGTTGGAAAATTATTATTTTGAAATTTTGAAAAAAAAAATTTTTTTTTCGACTAATTATTTGCATGGTTCAATAGTATTACTAAAGGCAAATTGTTCTGCCACGGGAAAACAACCACTAAAATTTCACGGTGTATACTTGTCTCTTTCTCTTCGACCGCAACCACGACAACAGACTACTAGGCCACGCCTACTAACGTTAGCTAGTAGGCGTGACCTTCTACTAAGGCCTGATCGCCCTAGTTTAGGGTTTACTCGTGCCCCAGTAGCATGGTGATGATGATGGTGATCATGATGATGACGGTCTCGCACCTGGTATTTTGGCGCGGCGGCGCGCAGCTCGGCGGCGCGCGCGGCGAGCTCCTTGACGTCGTCCTCGGCGCGCATCGCGAGGTTGCGCTTCGTCTCGATCTCCGCCATCACCACCGACCACTTGTTGCGCAGCTTGTCCTGAACATACCATTTGATGGTTACACTAGTACATCAGACAGAAGTGGAGACTAGTCTCATGAAGAGACTGCCTTTCACAAAGAGAGGAATAGTAAATTGGGACATTTCCACACTACGGTCGTCTGTCCCGAAACTTAACAGAGCTTCTGAACCTCGGATTCCAATCATAAATTATGAATACTGATATATACTTATATTATAAAGCTGAAGAGTTTATTTGGACGCGCTAAACTCAGTCTCGAGTCAGACTGGTTTAAATGTTAATTTTATGTTGGATAGATAATTTCTCGAGGGAGCTTTAGGCTATATTACATGACGCTGCGACAAACAGTAGCAACGAAACAATGTGTAAGACCCGGAGGGAAGCGTGACCAAGTCGCTGGCGCAGCTTATCAATCAATAAATCACGCATTATGCCTATGAAGGATAGATTCCAAACAATGTATTACGTACCTGGTAGTGCGTCTGTATGTAGTCGGCGAGCAGCGGGTCGTGCTTGTGCAGGTCGTAGATGAGCGAGTCGCCGCGCGAGATCAGCTCCGCCGCGTCCGGCGCGATCGCTCCCAGTTGGTTCTTTAAGATCTGTCAAGAATGTGACTACGATATTTCGGGGATTTTCAGACAATGGGTGAAACGGTCTATTGCGTTATTTCTGTCAGTTACATTATAATGTATTATCTTTTCAATAAGATAAGCCACCATGACCATGAAGTATGACTAAAGTTACTGTCTGGTACCTTGGCACTTTATCAAACGAGAACTTCATCTCGTTAGGGCCCTTCAATCTCTGGCTTAGCTGATAGGCTGATTTCTCTATAGATATTACCGCGATCCTTATTAGATTGGCGGCCATAACTTTTTTTTTATAAAAGGCTAACAGGATGACCTCACTCCACCTGATGGTAAGCGAGTGAGATCCAAATGAGGTCGACAGGCACAATTCACGCCCCGCCTGAAGAGCCCGGGATCATAGGAGGGAGGAAAAACATGAGCTGGAAGGGCATTCCATGCCTTAATGACACGGGGCAGAAAAGACGAACTAAACCTCATAGTCCGAGCCACCAGCGCCTGCAATGTATGTGGATGGCTGTCCAGCACGTGTCGTTCGGGAGTGGAAAGGGGAGGGAGGGATTGGCTGAAATAGCTCTTCAGAGCATTCCCTATTATAGAGACGGACACTTAGACCGGTAATGTCTCCACGTAACGGAGCAAATAGTTAGTGCAATCACCTCGAGCCTCTTGCCCGGGTCCCGCTCGGCGCCGGCGGCGGCCAGCGTGAGCAGCATGACGTCCATGCGCCGCCTGGTGCCGGCGGCGCGGCGCGCCCACGCGCAGGCCGCGTCGGCGCCGGAGCCGAAGCGCCCGCGCAGGCGCGCCTCCGCCGCCGCCTCTTCGGCCTCCGTGCCTGTTTCGAGCACCGCTGGCGCTAGCTCAGGCGACTCTGGTGTCGTCTGAAGGCAGAAATATGTTTACATTCTCAAAGTTATGGTCGAGTTTTTAACGTGAGCAAACGAAAATTATTTTTAATTGTCATGGTTACACACATTAGGAAACTGAAATGTGTTTTCAATTTTTAAAACGAAAATTAGTCGATTTAATTCACTCAATGCAAGACTGGTGTTCATTATAACATCGAGTAGTGACTTGAATAAATTAAAAAAATCTTTGTGTTTGCTCCTGTTAATGTTATATCGCTAAGTACCTGTTTCTAATCGAGCGGGAAGTATTTCTCGCTCTAAGGCTTGCGTTAGAGGGCATCTATACAGAACTTCTGGATGAGACTTAATAGGTTCCATTCTTGCCGTAGCCTCATACCTACATGAGTGAGACGTTAGTAAATAGTATAATTACATCGTAATCGTCAGTCCGCTGGTACTTCTCGCTGGGCGTGGGCGTGGGCGGCGCGGGCGCGGGCGAGGCGTCGCGGTCGCGCTTGTGCGAGACGCCCACCACCTGCGCGCCGCGCACCGGCGTCGACGAGTGCAGCGGCAGGCCCGGGTTCGTGCTCTGCGGTGACAGCCGTTGTTATAGCACTTTGACTTACTAAGCGAGAGCCCTACAGAAGCGCCACATACGTCACAATTTCCAAATAATTGAAAATGATCTTGAATAATTTTCAATGTGAACAGTCGCGCTACCGAAGTACTCCCTCGGCTATCAAATCTATCAAATCTAAATTAACTACGATGCAAAAATAAGTTTGATATCATCACGAAAATTGTATCACCTGAAACTTAAGCAACACCTACATAAACACCTACTACTTATTCATATTAATAAATTAAAAGTTTAGCTTTTCATTATACATTGACGCCTTTACCTCGTTAACTAGTTGAACCTCCTCTACTTCCGAATATATCACCTCCTCCTCGTCATTCTTGACCGAGTTCGCACTGGTCGCCTCCGATACCACTGAATCCGGGGTCCGCTCCCCGTCCTCCTCGGTCGACTGCGGTACGTCTTCCAGGATCAGGTACTCGTTGACTTCCTGTCGGATAGGTTCGGCGGGTGCTTCGAGCGGGTGAGTAGTGACTTCGTCGATCGGTGTCGAGGGCGGCGTGCCGGTCGACTGCACCGGGATGAGGTCTGGTTTGGGCGCGTCCCGGGGCGCGAGCACGCCGCGCGTGGGGCGCATGCGCTGCTCCAGCGTGCGCACCTCCACCACGAAGGTGCGCGGCGCCGGGCCCAGGTCCAGCGAGCCGCGCCGCTCCTCCGCGCCCACCGAGCCCTTCACGATCTCGCGCTGCGTCACCGCGACCACGTGGCACTCGTCCGGCGGCGGCGTCGGCGTCGGCGGCGACGGCGACAGCTCGCTGCGGGAGATCTGCGAGAACAGGTCGCTGTCCGAGAGCAGGTTGAAGGTGCTGCTGCCGCGGCGCGGCGCGGACGGCGAGGGGGAGGCGGGGGAGGCGGGGCGGCTGCGGGAGCCGGCGCGCTGCAGGTCGCGGCGCACGGGCGCGGGGCTGCGCAGCGCGAGCGGGATGCGCGACTTCTTGAGCTCGGGCCGCTCGGGCTCGGGCGCGTCGCCGGCCGCCTCGAGCCGTCGCTTGATCGTGTCGGTCACTTTCTCGTACTCTAGCGCGTCGTCGGCGCGCGCCTGCAAGCACAATCCGCGTTAGTCGCGGCCGCGCGGGTTAGTCCACTCCGGTTAGTGTCGTGCCGCCGAGGGAAGCGTGCCGTGAGCCCGATGATGCGCCAAGCCGCCTCCACACACACACCGACACCGGGCTATTTACATTTAGTTCGATGGTATTTACAGTCAATGTACAGCGCATGTCCCGGAACACGTTTAGCGGTGAGCGTTCATGTCTGATTATGATTATGTGTTCGATGTATGTCATGTTCGTGCCGTCTCCGGTAGGTCGGGAGTCTAGGGGTGAACTCGCAATCTCGGTCGTTAATGTTTAGTTTCGACACACGTTGGATTATTCTGTTACTTTCACACAGTACTGACGGGAGGACGATCACGTATATTCGTAGGAAGCTACTAAACTACGTGCACAATATTTATAAACAGTGAGCGCACGACGAAGCGATCCCGAGCGCACGCCGAGCGAACGATTAAGACGATCCATTCACCTCCGTCCACTTAGCGTGCGCTCTGCATGATACAATAAAGCAGTGTTTTGTAATACCATCATACCATGATTCGAGTTACGTATTTAATCTTATTAGTTGTAGTCAATTGTGTTATAAAGGCAGGAAAATCGAAAAAGGTATAATGGTTAAGTGTAAGCTGACGGGGCAGGCTTTTCTCGTAAATCAGGAATTGTGAAAATTGACACTATTTAGGAGAAAAGTTTACCCATAATAATATTAACAAAATGTATTTGCACCACATTTTACATTTTACATCAATATATCCTTAAAGTAAAAGTATATAACATTTTTAAAAAGAGTCGTTTTACGAGTATTAGACTCAAGCAGTTTTCGTTACTTATTGACCGATTCTCAATCCAAAGTGTTCGTTTTCTCCTTGTAATGAATATGCACCAGTGACTTTCACCACTTAAAAATATTGGAATGACGATACCCAGCAGCGATATGTTTATGATTCATGATGGTGATACGAAAAACATAATTCCAGCACAGGTGTATAAGCGTCAAAAACGTGAGTGATAAAGCTTTGTAATTTTTAAACACAACATAAAAACTATAAAAACATATTTTTTTGTTGTTTCTAGAATAAAATCAAAAAAATAATAATTTGAAGATACATCTATGTTTACGTTACACACATTTGCGTATCGTTTTCAATAAGTAATTTAAGTAAAATTTTTCTACCAGCAAATATCGTCGTGGATAGCTAACCAATGTTGATCTCAAGATAAAATTTATAAACAAACATAAGAAACACTTTTATTTGTTGTTTTCAGAATCAAATATTAAAATTGTAATAAAAACTCGAAAAGACATATTTCTGTTTGTAAGTCACACACATTAGCGTGTCTTTTTCATTAAGTAATGTAAGTTAAATTTTTCAACCATCTATTATCGTCGTGGATAGCAAAACCATGTTGATCTCAAGATAATTCCGAAAAAAACAATCAGAAAAGAAATTATTGAGGTTAAAAAAACTAGGTATTATACAGATACACGGCCTTAAAATTTTGCTAATTTTTATTATCGCAAGAAAATTTGTTAAAATAAAGAAAAATTGTGAGTTTTAACTTTTTTTCTCATGTCATTTACGCCTATCCCTGACGATATCCACACAACTACACAACATCTTTAGCCAAAAGTTGCCAAGTAGCGTCTCGGCGCAGGACTGACCGGTTCGTGCGCGGGGAGGGCGGGCTGCGCGGGGAGGGCGGGCTGCGCGGGCTGCGGCGGTAGACTCGCTCGGCGGCGCAGCGCGTCCCAGCGCTCGTTAACGGCGTCGACCTGCGCCTGCAGCGCCTGTAGCGCGGGCGCGTCGCACAGCGCCTGCAGCGCGGCGAGGTTGGCGTTGAGGCGGTCGCGCGCCGCCGCCAGCCGCGACAGCTCCAGCTCCAGCGCCTGCCGCGGGGGCGCCGCGCCGCCCGACAGCGCGTCCAGCCGGGACCCTGCGCGCACCGAGGATAACGAACGTCACACCCACACTTTTAATACAATTTATTTAAAAGACGCTAAAGTTTAACCATGTATTTGTGCATTTTGTCAATACATTTTGATACTCATACAATTTTACGTATGAAACAACAAACAAGCGTATTAAGTTGTTTAACACAATTATTTATTTAATAAATGTGTTTTCAATAAAATTTCATAGATCACTGAATTTAAGTAAAGTTTATTAATCACTACAAACAATGTAATAGAGCTACATGAACGACTTTATATGAACCCTGCTCGATCGAAAGTAAGTTCAGTAACTACGCGACTAGGTGAAGTGTTATATTTAGCTGACACAGATGTAAACAAATCAAAGCCGTCACCGGATTATATAATAACCAGACATCCTATAGGTTCACGGTCAAACTACGAACATAGAGCAATAAAATCCATCAATAACTTTAGCTTTAGCCTGAAGGGGAAAATATTTGCATAGCCTTTTGCTTTCATTGGGGCGAATTGATGGGGCAAAGTGGAATATCCTAGAATATCTGGTGGATTACCTAGGTGCGCGAGGTCGGCATGCAGCTCGCGCGCGCTCAGCAGCGCGCCCTCGAGCTTCGTCTTGGCGGCCGTGACGCGCGCGCCCAAAGAGTTGTACAGCTCCTTGAGTGCGTCCACCCGCCGAGACAGTTCCGCCGCATCCGCCGCCGCCGCTTCCGCTACCGCCGCATCCGCAGCGTCCGCCGCTGCGTCCGCCGCCGCCGCCGCCGACGCCGCTTCCGCCGCGCGGCGACCGCTCTTTATTATGGACTCCACTTCAGACTTGATCTCGCTTAGGGTGCGGTAGAATTTCTGAAAATCAAATCAAGTAGGAATTATATACTGCATTTTGCACATTGATTCACAAGAAATACTTTGTCAAGTCATAATAATACTAATTTGGAAGACAAACTTTGAATCATCGATAACACCAAATATTACAATATGAAAAATCAAATACGAGTACCTACCATCACTTCAAATGCGAACCATGCGTCGAATCAAAACTCAGATATTTATGTTTGGTAACCCAAAATTGTTTGAAAGATTCTTTTTTTTTAAATAAATAAGTAAATATTACACAGTCAGTGAACCAGTCAAAACTTCTAACAAAACTATTAACACAAGCTATAACAAAATGCACTTTATAATAGACAAGAAATAAAACAATACGATTTTGTTAGTCACTACTTATCCTTTAATTTACTTATTCCGTCATTCGATTAATCCACCATTATGCGGATTTTCATTACCCGGTTCTAAGTCTTACTAATGTCAAATTTGTAATGTTACATTTTGTATTAAAATCTTTCAGATGATTGAATATTTTCAAGAGACGTGTCAAAACACAGTTTGCAAACTATCACTTCAGTGCTTATCAATAATTACGAGATATCCCACTCACAAGCCACTTATACAGCGCCATGGCGGCCACCAGCACCATATACAGAGAATCCCAACTCATATCGCCGTCGCACTTCCTCCACCAGCCGATATTTGTTTTATTGTCGCATCACGATCTCTGCGTCCGTCAAGTCGGAACCATGAGCGATGAGCATGTTTGTAAATAATCTAATTGACGCCGAGTGCCGCGCGCCGCCGAGCCGATGCGACTGTGGCCGCAACCATTACGGTATTGTCCAATTTCAGTGAATCAAGGACATGTAATAGGGCATTTACATGTCTAAGCGAATTGGCGAGTTCAATTGTATTTGTATTACACGGGCCAAATAAAACGATATTAACTACATAATTTACTAGGAGAATAAGTAGCGCAGTATGATTTTTTCATATAAGAGACAAATGCTCTTAGCAACCTATTTTAAGACATATACCAGTTCACGTTTAATAACGATACATATATCTCGCAAGTACTAACTACTTGCATACAAAGGATGCAGTTAATTTAAAATCAACACGAAAGATCTAATATAAATACCGCGTCCACTGTTTCTTCGGTGAGCGGTAATCAATCGCGCAAATGGCATCACAGAATCCTTTCAACGCGCCGCACGCGATCTTACTTACCGGTGTCGATTTCAAGCGGATTTTTGCATTCGCATGCGGTACAGATTTTAATGTATCAGTTTGAAACATTGATAGCGGCAAAATATTTTTTTCATGTGTATAAAACTTATTCTGCATATATTTTTTATAAATGGCTAACAGGATGACTTTACTCTACCTGCGGTAGAGCGATCAAATTTTTTTTATAAAGAATACCTGATTGTTTGCTATCATATTTTTGCTATCAAATGTGATTTTGTCGCACATAATGTAATCAGTCCAAACAAAGCCCGAGTGCAGCGAGCGCCGGAAGCCGGAAGCGGCCGCCGTGACCGGGTCACCGTAACAGCTGACAATACGGTGACGTCACAGTGATTTCATTTAAGTAACGCCACAATAGTTCGCTTATTGAAGGGCTGCGCCGGCTATACTTATTGACTATTTGCATAGCAACAAATTAAACCAATCTTAATAGGGCATATTAGTGTGTTTCTTTATTGGCGAATCAGCGCTTAAGAGTAGCGTGCATTTTGGGAGGCCTATGTCCAGTAGTGGACAGAGATGGGCTGATGATGAGTGTTGTACACAGCGTGTCGTCTTGCAGGGCGGCGCGGCGGCGGGCGGTACTCACGAGGCAGCGGCGCAGCTGGTGGCGCACGGCGTCGGGCGTGGCGGCGGGCAGCAGCAGCGGGACGGCGGCGGCGCGCTGCACGTCGCGCAGGGCGGCGGTGGCGGCGGCGCGGCGGCGGGCGGTACTCACGAGGCAGCGGCGCAGCTGGTGGCGCACGGCGTCGGGCGTGGCGGCGGGCAGCAGCAGCGGGACGGCGGCGGCGCGCTGCACGTCGCGCAGGGCGGCGGTGGCGGCGGCGCGGCGGCGGGCGGTACTCACGAGGCAGCGGCGCAGCTGGTGGCGCACGGCGTCGGGCGTGGCGGCGGGCAGCAGCAGCGGGACGGCGGCGGCGCGCTGCACGTCGCGCAGGGCGGCGGTGGCGGCGGCGCGGCGGCGGGCGGTACTCACGAGGCAGCGGCGCAGCTGGTGGCGCACGGCGTCGGGCGTGGCGGCGGGCAGCAGCAGCGGGACGGCGGCGGCGCGCTGCACGTCGCGCAGGGCGGCGGTGGCGGCGGCGCGGCGGCGGGCGGTACTCACGAGGCAGCGGCGCGAGCTGGTGGCGCACGGCGTCGGGCGTGGCGGCGGGCAGCAGCAGCGGGACGGCGGCGGCGCGCTGCACGTCGCGCAGGGCGGCGGTGGCGGCGGCGCGGCGGCGGGCGGTACTCACGAGGCAGCGGCGCAGCTGGTGGCGCACGGCGTCGGGCGTGGCGGCGGGCAGCAGCAGCGGGACGGCGGCGGCGCGCTGCACGTCGCGCAGGGCGGCGGTGGCGGCGGCGCGGCGGCGGGCGGTACTCACGAGGCAGCGGCGCAGCTGGTGGCGCACGGCGTCGGGCGTGGCGGCGGGCAGCAGCAGCGGGACGGCGGCGGCGCGCTGCACGTCGCGCAGGGCGGCGGTGGCGGCGGCGCGGCGGCGGGCGGTACTCACGAGGCAGCGGCGCAGGCTGGTGGCGCACGGCGTCGGGCGTGGCGGCGGGCAGCAGCAGCGGGACGGCGGCGGCGCGCTGCACGTCGCGCAGGGCGGCGGTGGCGGCGGCGCGGCGGCGGGCGGTACTCACGAGGCAGCGGCGCAGCTGGTGGCGCACGGCGTCGGGCGTGGCGGCGGGCAGCAGCAGCGGGACGGCGGCGGCGCGCTGCACGTCGCGCAGGGCGGCGGTGGCGGCGGCGCGGCGGCGGGCGGTACTCACGAGGCAGCGGCGCAGCTGGTGGCGCACGGCGTCGGGCGTGGCGGCGGGCAGCAGCAGCGGGACGGCGGCGGCGCGCTGCACGTCGCGCAGGGCGGCGGTGGCGGCGGCGCGGCGGCGGGCGGTACTCACGAGGCAGCGGCGCAGCTGGTGGCGCACGGCGTCGGGCGTGGCGGCGGGCAGCAGCAGCGGGACGGCGGCGGCGCGCTGCACGTCGCGCAGGGCGGCGGTGGCGGCGGCGCGGCGGCGGGCGGTACTCACGAGGCAGCGGCGCAGCTGGTGGCGCACGGCGTCGGGCGTGGCGGCGGGCAGCAGCAGCGGGACGGCGGCGGCGCGCTGCACGTCGCGCAGGGCGGCGGTGGCGGCGGCGCGGCGGCGGGCGGTACTCACGAGGCAGCGGCGCAGCTGGTGGCGCACGGCGTCGGGCGTGGCGGCGGGCAGCAGCAGCGGGACGGCGGCGGCGCGCTGCACGTCGCGCAGGGCGGCGGTGGCGGCGGCGCGGCGGCGGGCGGTACTCACGAGGCAGCGGCGCAGCTGGTGGCGCACGGCGTCGGGCGTGGCGGCGGGCAGCAGCAGCGGGACGGCGGCGGCGCGCTGCACGTCGCGCAGGGCGGCGGTGGCGGCGGCGAGGCGCGCGGTGAGGTCCCGCGGGGCGGGGTGCAGCGCGCGGAGGCGTGTCGCGGCGTCGTCGAGGCGCGCGGCGGCCAGCTGCAGCTGCGAGCGCAGGCGCGCCGCGGCCTCCGTCTTGCCCGCCGAGTCGTACGCGCGCGCCTGCTGCTCCACCTCCTCTAGCACCTGGCGCTGCCGCGAGAACTCCTCCGACAGACGCTGCGAATAGAAATAGAGTTAATCACCCTGAAGAAACTTCATCACTTGTAACAACGCCCTTATCAATATTATAAATACAAAAGTAACTCATTCTTACAGTCAAAACGATTAACAAATTCTACTCCCGAACTACACGTGCCGTAAAGCGCTGCCATCCACATACAATGCAGGCGCTGGTGGCTCGGACCAGGTTTAGTTCCTCTTTTCTGCCACGTGTCATTATGGCCTGGAATGCTCTTCCTGCTCATTTTTTTCCTTCCTATTATGATCTCGGGCTCTTCAGGCGTGTAACGGCATTTAAGCAGGCCTTCAGGGTGAGTTCGACAGGCTCAATAAATAGGATCTATTGTGCCTGTCGACCTCATATTTGGATCTCACTACCGCTTACGATCAGGTGGAGAGTGAGGACATCTTGTTAAAAAAGGAAAAACAAATCAGAGACGACAAAAACCAACGCTTCCACCGCTGATTGCGTAAGTGCTGCAAGTTCTAAACGGTCTCACCTCGTGGTCCTCCTGGGGCAGCGGCTGGTCGGCGCGCTCGAGCGCGGGCGCGGCCTCGTCGAGCCACTGCTGCAGGTTGTCGAGCGACACCTCGGACTGCGCCGCCTCGCGCGCCGACCGCTCCAGCAGCTGGGTGCGCGACGCCGCCTAACAACAATCGGACAGTTAGGAATAATCCATCAAATATGACAGACGCTGATAATATTTCAAATCATTCTAAAAAATATAAAAAAACCGGCCGAGGCGCACAAAAGGTTCTGTACTATCATCTATACCGAGTATAAATTGCTTGAAAATTACGTTTGTTGTATGGGAGCCAGAGTATGGGAGATTTTTACTTTATTATATTTAATTTTATTTTAAAGGGAAAATACAAGTAAATATTCTGAGAAAATGTACAACGTATTCCTGTTACCAATATTAATTTCATTATAACCGTAATTCATATTTAATAAAAAAAATACGAAAAAGTCGCGTTTATTATACGGAGAACCCTAGAAAGCGAAATACAAACCCGCCCTCTCAGTAGCGTCTTGTCCTTAATGCTTAATCTTAATTTAAATAATGGTCAACTGCAAGCACGCCCATCAGTCACTACGTTAAAATATCGACACTGCTTAATGCCATGTCAGGACTCCATCCCAGTTATGACTTGACGTTTCCGAGTTCACGCTAAGACACATAATGCATGCACAGTGATGACAAGATCATCGAAGAGTATATTTATTTGTTGTTTTTAATGCTATTAAAGCTCAATGGAACATTTCAACGTATCATTTAAGAGTGTCAGGTGTAGGTACTTGCGCGCGCAGGTCGTTCCAGGTGTCGGTGACGTGGTCGATCTCGGCCTGGATCCAGCCGCGCATGATGTGCGCGTCGGCGAGCTGCCGCCCGATGTCCTGGATGCGCGACAGACGCTCGTCGCTGTGGTTCTGGATGTAGTTCTCTAGGTCCTGTGCGAAATGTTGAGTGGTTACAAATCATACTTTGCATTTTCATTTATAGACTTAATAAATTGACATCAAATTACAACATGAAATCTTTTCTTTTACGCATTTGAAGTTAGTGAAATTTGGACTCTTAATACAATTCATTTCACATGAATTGCCATAAACTACTTCTTACAATGCATACTCATTATAAGGGTTACGTCGAGAGTGCGTGCAAATGCTTGTAAATCGGTTAAATCAATCTTTTTAAACCCCATTTAAAATCTTGGTCAAAACCTTCAGTCATAACGGCTAGGCCGAACTCAACTAAAGTTCGGGGCCTGTCATCTGTCAAAACCTGTCAAAGTTGCTGTTAATTTAACAGGCCTTTTAAAAGTAACACCCATATTGGGAGCTAAATGTAAGCAGCCCGACCGTCCGTGCACCTCGTGGGCTGTCGATAGTTACGTATAGCTCGTCGGTGATCTCCTCGGCGTCGGCGGGCGCGTTGGGCTGCAGCCCGTCCGTGCACCTCGTGGGCTGTCGATAGTTACGTATAGCTCGTCGGTGATCTCCTCGGCGTCGGCGGGCGCGTTGGGCTGCAGCCCGTCCGTGCACCTCGTGGGCTGTCGATAGTTACGTATAGCTCGTCGGTGATCTCCTCGGCGTCGGCGGGCGCGTTGGGCTGCAGCCCGTCCGTGCACCTCGTGGGCTGTCGATAGTTACGTATAGCTCGTCGGTGATCTCCTCGGCGTCGGCGGGCGCGTTGGGCTCCCGTCGCAGACGCCGCTGCAGCCCGTCCAGCCACGCCGCCTCCTGCGTGAGCCACGCGCGCAGCTCGCCCGTCTCGTGCCAAGCCTCCGCCAGCACCCTGCGGATACCACGAGTCAGAACAAGCCAACGCCGATGGCTATAATAGATGCTCCGGACACTACCAGATCACACAACAAAACCTAGACGGAATTTTCATAAGTTACGAAATGACGAAATGAAACTGATACCGTTCATTAAATAAATCAAACCACAATTTATCGTTATTGCTAGTCTCATTACTTTGTAAAAAAACGCAATAAAAATTAAATAGATAAAGCAAATTACTGAAATTTAAAATGCTGTAACAGATCAAGTGATAAATATTAAATATCTAATCTCTATGAGAAAAAGGCGTGTATTATATGTAACTACGTATCTACACTCACTTATACCGCTCGTAGACGCCGTGCGTGACGTGCGTCCAGCGCGCGTTGAGGTGCGTCACGCGCTTGGCCAGCGCCGCGGGCGCGCTCGCCTCCGCCTGCAGCAGGATGTCGTTGCCTGCACACAGATACATTCATATACATCTTAAACTTTAAGTCCTACCACTTGACACACACCATTGCTTTCATCAAATAATCATTCGAACCTATCTATGAACTAGGAAAAAGTACATTATGTGCAATATTCGTCTTTAGAAAGTTTGTGTATCTTTCGGTTAAAAAAAGGTAATGAAGAAAAAAAATGCTGAAACCATTGGCGTATTAATTATTTTTGCTTCACAAAATTTGATAAAATTTGCATTCATGACCGTGGACTTGAGCCACCGACGCGTCAGTCTTGCCCGTGACCACGAGCGCTGTAAAGAGCTCAAAATGTCGGATCTCTAAAAAATATGTTTAGAATAACAATACACGCGAGTTTAATCCGTAAAAAAATTGTAAACAAAAAAAAAACCGCCTTCAAAAACCCGACTCACTAAAAATTACAAAATAATATACATAATACGAACATTTATAATCATCTGGGTATGAATTTTATATGTTGTTGAAGGCGGTGCCAATCAAAATTTTGAGGAAAATTAAGCACTCTGTGCTTGTCTGTATGAAATATAAACGGCACCGCCTTCAACAACATATATATAAAATTCATACCCAGATGATTATTATAAATGTTCGTATTATATTATTATCGTTCGTATATTATTTTGCAATTTTTAGTGAGTCGGGTTTTTGAAGGCGGTTTTTTTTGTTTACAATTTTTTTTCATACTTTTTAGTGTTACATATTTTTTTTCACCCTATTAGTTCAGCTCACCTGTAATACTACTGATATTATAACTAGTAGTCTTAATATGTACACAGTATTGAAAGAATTATCCTTTTACTCCAAGCAATTAAGGAGTTGACCTTCCATCATCAGCTCAGCATCATAACATTATGATTGCAAGAAGCAATGCCAATATAACTTCAGAAAATATGTAAAACGCGGTACATGTGCCTATAAAATTTGAGGGTTGCCCTCGATTTCTCCTGGATCCCATCATCAGATCCTAGACTGGTCAACCTAATAGTTTAGCTCACCAGTAATGCTACTGATATTATAACTAGTAGTCTTAATATGTATACAGTATTGAAATAATTATTCTTTTACTCATAACTATTAAGGAGTTGACCTTCCATCATCAGCTCAGCATCATAAGATTATGATAGCCAGAAGCAAATGCCAATATGACTTCAGATAATATGCAAAACGCGGTACATGTCCCTATAAAATTTGAGGGTTGCCCTCGATTTCTCCTGGATCCCATCATCAGATCCGAGACTGGTGAAAATGGGACCACCTCGGAAGTGAACTCTATCCAATCAAAAAAAAATTTTTGAAATCCGTCTATAATTGACGAAAATATCGGTGAACATACATAAAAAAAAATATTATACATACAGACGAATTGAGAACCTCCTCCTTTTTTTGAAGTCGGTTAATAAGTTTTATTTCAAATGTGTAGGGTTCGTGCAAATAATAGACAATACGCGATATCCAACGCGCTGTAGGAAGACCAGTCCCCGTTCAGGCGGGGTCATGAATGCGAATTTTGTAAAATTTTAATTTACATTAGAGCTTTAAATAGCATGAAAACAATAAAAAAAAGAAACAATATTTTTCAATATAATTATGAAAAACAATGTCTCACACAATAAATGACTTACCAGCTTCATTCAAATTCCTAAACTCTGGAGTCTTGTCGTCACATTTGTCTTTCAATGTCTGGAAACGAGCTTTCATTTGGTAAAGCTCCGCAGAGTCTGTAATTTTGCATTCCTCTTCCTTCGGTATCTGGTCCTCAATGTCTTGAAGCCATTTCTCAATTTCATCCATCTTCCTGAACACTCCCTCAGTCCTCTCCAGCGCTCTTCGGAGAGTCTCGTTCAGTTTGAACGACTTCTGAGTGACGCTGTCGAATCGTGTTTTCAAATCTTTCGTTTCGTTTTGTATCGTCTTCGAGAGGTTATCTTCGCAATCCTCGAGTATCGTATCTTTCGCAGTTTGGATCGCTTCTAACTTTGTCAAGTACTTTTTCTTGTCTTCGTCGAATTTCTGTATAAGAATAAAATAACAATATTGTCTATTTTTATTTGCGCGAGCACTACACATTTGAAATAAAACTAATTTTACGGATTGTAGCTGTAAAGAGCTCGAAACGTCGGATCTCTAAATAATGTTTAGAATATCAATACACGCGAGTTTAATCCGTAAAATTAGTTTTATTTCTAACAATATTAAGTTACGTTTAAGTATATTTTTTACAAATACTAAATTCCTTTGATATTTACATTTAAAGACTCGATCAGGTACGAGGGGCGACTAATGTTCGTTCGACTTTAGTTCATTAGATGGCGCTATGTATACATTTATTGTAATCGTACGTATTGCGTATCAGGCAGTACAATGTGATTCAACCTTATGCCGCTAGATGGCGGTTTTCCGAATAGCATAAGAGCAGAAGTCACTTTGTAGATAAAATAAACTTAGACCAAGCTACATTGTTGTTTAATTACGATAATTGTAGCTCCTTCAGAACAACCATTTCAAACATGAATTCATATACATAGTTCAATTTAGAACATTTGGTCCTTCGAGCCGGATGGCTTTACTATACACAGCTGTATGACTGCAAGTCGCTACAATGAGGGTTTTCGCGAATGAGAAATTCACTAGATGGCAACACGTAGGCGTGAGGTCCAATTGCATCATGATTGGTTATTTTTAAAGTGACATTGACATACTGATCAAAATTCACCAATCATGCTGCAATTGGACCACACGCCTGCGTATTGCCATCTAATGAATTTCTCATTCGCGAAAACCCTCATTCAGATGATGTAATTTGTTTGCAAACATTTTTCCAAATACAAATAGTAGTTAATTAAGCTTCTTTCTTCCTTATTAGCGACTCACATTGCTAGTATCGAGCAGCCGCTCCAGCAGGCCCTGGTCGCCGGCGGGCGCGGCGCCGTGCTCCGCCAGGAACGCCTCCACGCCGTCCAGCCACTGCTTCAACTCCTGGCAGTCTTCCTCCCACTTGCTAAGCAGGTTTAGTCCTAACCGAAACGAGTGACAAACCAAAAATAACAAAAAGAAACAAAAAAAACAATTGAAAATATAAAAAAACAGAAAACACGGAATGATGGGATTGTTAAAAATTATAAAATTTAATTATCAAAACATTTTTGGGACATTTCCAGTAGCGCTACCATGAGTTTAAAAGTAACAGACTATATATCGCCTATGTAAATTGGTCTATGAAAAACTAGTACAGCGCCCCTAGCGGTAACGCTAAGAACTAAAATCGGTAGTACGAAAAAAACAATTCGATAGGTTTTTAACGTACGTAAGTTTTCGATAGCTAGCTAACTCATGGTACCGTTGCAGGTTCCAACAAAACGGGTTTATGTTAGGTAAGGTAACCATAAGAACTTATCAAACTCAAAAAAATTGTAAACAAAAAAAAAACCGCCTTCAAAAATCCGACTCACTAAAAATTACAAAATAATAAAATACGAACATTTATAATCTGGGTATGAATTTTATATGTTTTTGAAGGCGGTGCCGTTTATATTTTATACAGACAAGCAACGAGTGCTTCGTTTTCCTCAAAATTTTGATTGGCACCGCCTTCAAAAACAAAAAAATTTCATACCCAGATTATAAATGTTCGTATTATATTATTTTGTAATTTTTAGTGAGTCGGATTTTTGAAGGCGGTTTTTTTTTTTGTTTACAATTTTTTTCATAATTTTTAGTGTTACATTTTTTTTTGACCCTATTAGTTCAGCTCACCTGTAATACTACTGATATTATAACTAGTAGTCTTAATATGTATACAGTATTGAAAGAATTATCCTTTTACTCCCAACTATTAAGGAGATGACCTTTCATCAACAGCTCAGCATCATAACATTATGATTGCAAGAAGCAAATGCCAATATAACTTCAGAAAATATGTGAAACGTGGTAAATGTGCCTATAAAATTTGAGGGTTGCCCTCGATTTCTCCTGGATCCCATAATCAAATCCTAGACTGGACCCTATTAGTTCAGCTCACCTATAATTCTACTGATATTATAACTAGTAGTATTAATATATACACAGATTTGAAAGAAATATCCCTTTACTCCCAACTATTAAGGAGTTGACCTTCCATCATCAGCTCAGCATCATAATATTATGATTGCCAGAAGCAAATGCCAATATAACTTCAGAAAATATGTAAAACGCGGTACATGTGCCTATAAAATTTGAGGGTTGCCCTCGATTTCTCCTGGATCCCATAATCAGATCCTAGACTGGACCCTATTAGTTCAGCTCACCTATAATTCTACTGATATTATAACTAGTAGTATTAATATGCACACAGATTTGAAAGAAATATCCCTATACTTCCAACTATTAAGGAGTTGACCTTCCATCATCAGCTCAGCATCATAACATTATGGTTGCCAGAAGCAAATGCCAATATAACTTCAGAAAATATGTAAAACGCGGTACATGTGCCTATAAAATTTGAGGGTTGCTCTCGATTTCTCCTAGATCCCATCATCAGATCCTGGACTGGTGAAAATGGGACCACCTCAGAAGTAAACTCTATCCAACAAAAGATTTTTTTAAATCCGTCCATAGTTGACGAAAGTATCGGTGAACATACATAAAAAAAAATTATACATACAGACGAATTGTGAACCTCCTTCTTTTTTGACGTCGGTTAAAAAGTAAATAGATTGTATCGAAGGAAAGCATCAAGCTAGAAAAGAGCTTAAGTGTCACCAATAAAAAACCCAAACCTTTCTCCAGCTTGCCGATCTTCGTCTCCAAAATCGTCTTGGAGTCCCCGTATCTCGTGACGAGGTTCTCCACGCTGCTCCTGAAGTCCAGCTCCTGCATGCTGCCGCGCTCGCAGTTCTCGCGGCGGTCCTTCACGGCCGCGTCGTACGCGCTCTGCAGGTCCTGCAGCTCCCTCTGGAGCTGGGTCAGCTCTTTGAGCTTCTGCTCCATGTCCGCGCGGCTGCAGACCATCGCGTGTTCGGCCAGGATTTGGGCTTCGATTCGTTCGATTTTCGCCTACAAACAAATGGAATAATTAGGGAATGAATGAGACATTTTATTTGCATATGCAAATAAAATGTCTCATTCATGAATGATCGAAGTTTATCAAATTTAAAATTTGAAAAAAATTGCTTTCATGACCCAGCCTGAATGGGGATGAAGTTCATCAAGTTACAGAGATTTTGTCAAATAAGAATAAGAATCAGATCTCGTAGGCCTCCGTGTAACCGAAATTCTACGTGCTTGTTAAAATACAGTGCTTTTCAAGGAACCAAAGACTTTCGTGTGTGCCACCTGCTTCAGTAAGATTTCTCTACCTAACAAGACTTTCGATTCTAACAGATTCAGTGACATTTTAGGTAAATATTTGTGCAATATAACATTTTATTAGATTAACGAATTGGTGTAGGTTACCTGAACCCCTTTAAACTGGTCCTCCTGCTTCTCCCCGGGCGTCCTACTGAGCGCGATCTTGATGTGCACCTCTCTCTCGCTGAGCTCAGTCAACAGCGCCTCGTAGGCCTCCTTGGCGCCGTCGGCGGCGCCCGAGGGGTGCTCCAGGCCCGCGGCCAGCGCGCGCGTCCACAGCATCACGGCCTGCGAGTCCAGCTCCTTGAGCCGCGGCTCCAGCTGCTTGAGGCTGCGCGTCTTGTTGCGGAGGTGGATCAGCTGGTTGTTCGTCGGCGGGTCGGTCAGCATCTTCTCCTTCCATGCTTTGATTTCGTCTGGATGGGAGATGACGACTTGTTATAATTAAAATTGAGAAATATAGTGAGTTAATTACAACGATAAACTTGCCTTCTAGGGCGTTAAATCGACTGTCGATTTAACCCGAAAATCATTGAATCATTTAATTTTTGAAAAATTGTTTTAATTTAATGAGCTCCCGATATTTCGGCACTGTTGCAAGCACCATGATCATGAACTGTCCCGCCCGATGTACTGATAATTTTAAGTTTTCCAATGTGTGTAACCATGACAGTTCAACCCTCTAACGGGCAGAGCAGATTTGAAAATATTCATAAGTATTGAACCTTAAGGAAACTAATTAAGGTCTAAAATAAATGTGGAATCCATTCTACCATTGTTTGATTAAGGGTTAAGATGTTTTTATGTTTGTTGGCCACTGACCCAGGTCCTTGTGGAAGGCGGCGAGCGCCTGCTGCAGCGCGTCGGCGTCGTCCCGCAGCGCCAGCGCGCCGCGCGCGTCCCGCAGCGCGCGCTCGATGCGCTCCCAGCGCTGCTTCAGCTGCGAGATGGTCGCCGCGTGCTGCGACGCTTCCTCTGTCACAAACCAAGAAGGTGTTAAAAACAGTCATCTTTATAGATGACTAGCGGTAAAGTAGCCTATATGTTATTCCAGAGTGCCAGCTACCTTCATACCTATCCCATAATACGTTTCACCCCATGTGTTACTATAAGTAAATAAGTCCGATGAATACCCACAACTTAGCTAAACTTTCATATTCCCAATCACGAATGAAATAGATATAGAACCGTGGTGCATAGGTAATGAGCCAGTGTCTGGTTCTGGAGCCTCACCCTCGAGCCCGTCCTCGGCGGCGAGGCGGCGCTGTATCTCCTCGACGTTGCTGAAGTCCTTGCGCTGCGCGTCCAGCTCGCGCGCCAGCCGCGCCGCCGCGCCCGCCGCCGCCGAACGTTCCGCCGCCGAGCTGTCTGGTTCCAGGGCTCGCTTGCACTGGGGGATAACAATGGTAATGAATGGTTGATCGGTATCTAATTTTTGATGGCAATTGAAAAGTCCACACACCCAAAACGATGCAGTTGAATAAAAATCAGACGTGTGATGAAGATTTGCGGAGATGTTTACATTTCTCTTAGGTAAAGAAAATTGGTCAACGGCACTAAAGCAACTCTTATATAGACAAGAGCTAAGAAGTAACAAAAGAAGGCGGATGGATTACCGAGTAGGGTAGACGCAAGGAAGACATTTGGCTGTGGATTGCCGACGTCTGCATTATACGAATTACTAAACTAGGGCGATAAGGCCTCATAGTCAACCGCGCTGGCCAAGTACGGCTTGGTCGACCACATAACTATAGAATTTCTTCATAGTGTGTCAGCGTTAAAGCGATTACTAGCCCAACAATAACCCCACATCCACTCACATCGTCCAGCGTCTTCTCAGCGGTGTCCGCCCAGGAGTCGAACACGCGGTACCCGACCTGGAAGTCGGCGGCGCGGTCGAGGCGCGGCTTCTTGCTGGCGGCGCGCGCGGGGCCCGGGGCGGGGCCCGGGGCGGGGCCCGGGGCGGGGCCCGGCGCCGGCGCGGTGTCCATCGGGGTAGGGGGCGCTTCGACCTCGGTCGGTTCGTCGTCTTTCATGTCGCATTCGAAGCCTAGCTCTTTTATCTGTGGAAGAAGTCAAGTCACAATTTTTAATAAACTCTTTTGTGTTTATTACGAGTCGGTTCAATTAGCGGAACACGTGCCTGCACAGCACTTTATATTATTTTTTTCAAGAATTTTGCTTAGCAATAGAAAAACTATACCTAGAACATTGGTCTTGTACGCCAACCAGGACGGTAATAAATCGCAATTCTACCTACTCACTCTCAAACCGCGACCTCTTACCCACTGCCGTTTTCGTTTTCACTGTCTCTTTCTATCATTTAAATCAGAAATGAAAGCAACTCATCCATCTTTGAAGGACACATGCTGGACAGCGCTGCCATCCACATACAATACAGGCCCTGGTGGCTCGGACCAAGAGGTTTAGTTAGTTTTCTGCCACGTGTCATCAAGGCATGGAATGTGCCTCACTAACGCTTACCATCAGGTGGAGTGAGGTCATCTTGTTGGCCTACTATAAAAAGCAACTCACTCTAAGCGCCTGCACGTCCAGGATCATGTTGAGCGCGTCGAGGCGGTCCTGCAGCGCCTCGGCCTTCTCGAGCAGCGCGCGCTCGGCGCCGTCCCCGCGCGCGACCAGCGCCTGCCGCCAGCGCCCGCTGCTGCTGAAGCAACTCACTCTAAGCGCCTGCACGTCCAGGATCATGTTGAGCGCGTCGAGGCGGTCCTGCAGCGCCTCGGCCTTCTCGAGCAGCGCGCGCTCGGCGCCGTCCCCGCGCGCGACCAGCGCCTGCCGCCAGCGCCCGCTGCTGCTGAAGCAACTCACTCTAAGCGCCTGCACGTCCAGGATCATGTTGAGCGCGTCGAGGCGGTCCTGCAGCGCCTCGGCCTTCTCGAGCAGCGCGCGCTCGGCGCCGTCCCCGCGCGCGACCAGCGCCTGCCGCCAGCGCCCGCTGCTGCTGAAGCAACTCACTCTAAGCGCCTGCACGTCCAGGATCATGTTGAGCGCGTCGAGGCGGTCCTGCAGCGCCTCGGCCTTCTCGAGCAGCGCGCGCTCGGCGCCGTCCCCGCGCGCGACCAGCGCCTGCCGCCAGCGCCCGCTGCTGCTGAAGCAACTCACTCTAAGCGCCTGCACGTCCAGGATCATGTTGAGCGCGTCGAGGCGGTCCTGCAGCGCCTCGGCCTTCTCGAGCAGCGCGCGCTCGGCGCCGTCCCCGCGCGCGACCAGCGCCTGCCGCCAGCGCCCGCTGCTGCTGAAGCAACTCACTCTAAGCGCCTGCACGTCCAGGATCATGTTGAGCGCGTCGAGGCGGTCCTGCAGCGCCTCGGCCTTCTCGAGCAGCGCGCGCTCGGCGCCGTCCCCGCGCGCGACCAGCGCCTGCCGCCAGCGCCCGCTGCTGCTGGAAGCAACTCACTCTAAGCGCCTGCACGTCCAGGATCATGTTGAGCGCGTCGAGGCGGTCCTGCAGCGCCTCGGCCTTCTCGAGCAGCGCGCGCTCGGCGCCGTCCCCGCGCGCGACCAGCGCCTGCCGCCAGCGCCCGCTGCTGCTGAAGCAACTCACTCTAAGCGCCTGCACGTCCAGGATCATGTTGAGCGCGTCGAGGCGGTCCTGCAGCGCCTCGGCCTTCTCGAGCAGCGCGCGCTCGGCGCCGTCCCCGCGCGCGACCAGCGCCTGCACGCCGTCCGCGTGCGCCGCCAGCGCCCGCTGCTGCGCGCGCAGCTGGGCCTTCACGCTCTGCAGCGCTGCGATGCGCTCGAGCACTGACCCGATCTCGGTTACTGGGTTCGCTTCCATCTGGGGAATTAAGACACAACAAAACGGTTAGTTTATAAGAATTACTTAAATAATAGACCGTCTAAAGGCCTCGCCCCAGGACACGAGGCGATACGTTGTTGATTCTTTACCGAGTGGGAAAAAGCCCAGATAACACAGGGCACGCTATTACGGCTCATGTCACTTGGGCCACTCTGGAGGCATCATTGGCTAGAAGGCTAGAACCTTCGACAGAGATTAGAATATCTAATCATCGTTATATATTCAGCTGTGAAGCTGGTAAGTGGCATAACATATGTTGTACCTCCTTGAGCGCCGTCTCCTGCTCGTCGCAGGCGCGCAGCAGGTCGGCGTGCTGCGCCCAGCGCGCCTGCAGCGCCTGCAGCCGCTCCAGCTGCTGCAGCGTCCAGTGGCACGTGTGCGACCAGCGCTCGCCCAGCGCCGTCAGCTGGTCCTCGATCTCTGTCACACCTGGAACGTTTTATTAGCAAGACTCAACTTAGAAAGAAGCAGAAAAGTCTCTGACTCTCTGAAAGACTCTGTAAGTCTTGGAACGGACTTTTCTGCTTTTTTTCTGAGGGCAAAAGACTCCAAAAGACTGGAAAGTCGTTCTTAGGTTTAAGCACAAAATTGGTTAATAAGATTCCACAGAATGTTGTATAATGAGAATTTCAAATATAAAACAATTAAAAGGACAAAATGTGTCGTTAATGGACGTTTGGGAAGAGAGGCGTCGGCGCTCGGTGAGGTTCGCGGGGAGCGCGGAGGGCGACAGCAGCGGCTGCGACGCGTGAAGCGATGCAGGGAAGCCCTAACAATATGTAAGGAAAAGGTATTTAAGTATGTACTGTCGTTCTGCTGCTGCTGGTCGTCGTCGACCACGACCACGCAGTCGGCGAGCGCGTCCACGAGCGGCTGCTGGCGCCGCAGGTCCGCGTGCAGCGCCTGCACCGCGCGCAGCCGCGCCGCCGCCCCGCTCGCCGTGCCCGGCACCGCGCCCATGTGCGAGATGCGGTCCTCCGTCAACGTCAGCCATTGTCTGTAACAACGATGGTTAGAGATGATACTTCACAGTGAAAAAAGAAATCACTCAGTACGAAGTAAGGAAGTTAAGGGATCGCCCATGCCTCAGAAAAGCACTTTATGTGGTCCTGCGCCCGATCTCTCAACGGTTATGATGGATTGCCGTCTCACCGAACTATGAGAAGAAGGGAACAGATACTACACTTTTGTTTGCGCACACACTTGTACACTATTATATCTCCTGCGCACTTGGCTGATTTCAATTCAGACCGACCGTCATGGCTGAAATCGGTCAGACGTCTTATTACTACATTCAGTACACAATTGACACAGTGACAACGTTTTTCAGATCATAGGACAAAAAGATATTCTAGTTTTTTTGTATTTTTAAGATGGATTTAGTATATTGAGCCCTGGGAACATCTGCACCTCGCCTGCTGCTGCACGTACCTGAACTGGTCGAGGTGCAGGTGCTGCGCGCGCATGAGCGCGTGGTGCACGCTCGCCTGGCGCTCCATGGCGGCGGCCCGCAGCGCCTCCCAGCGGGCCGTGAGCAGGCGGCCCTGCAGCCGCACCTCGCCTGCTGCTGCACGTACCTGAACTGGTCGAGGTGCAGGTGCTGCGCGCGCATGAGCGCGTGGTGCACGCTCGCCTGGCGCTCCATGGCGGCGGCCCGCAGCGCCTCCCAGCGGGCCGTGAGCAGGCGGCCCTGCAGCCGCACCTCGGCCGCCTCCTCGCGCGAGAGCCCGCCCTCCCCCAGCAGCCGCGCGCCGCTCTCCAGCACGCCGCCCACGCGCGCCTGCTGCTCCGCCAGCTCCAGCAGGAACTTCTGCACACACATCGTAAACACACTAAATATAAGCCTTTATCGTTCGCGACCATGATTGGTGTAATGAATCGTTTGGCACTAAGTAGCTATGTATTTGCTACTCCTAATAACGCGTGTAGACCCATAAAGACTATAGTTCATTTGAGCTAAGATGATCCCTGGGAAACATCGATAATTGCGATTATTTGTGGTTTCCGGTGGTGGGTAAAAAAGTGAGTCATACAATTATTTTCGTTTGTCAAACATAAAATGCGTAATTCAGAACACAATGAAGTGTCACAGGGATCATCTTAGTTGAAATGGACTATAATATTCAGTCAGTTTCTCGTTTTATACATACATACATAAAATCACGCCTTTTTCCCAGAGGGGTAGGCAGAGGTCACTTCCAGCGATCCACTTTTGAGACGTGACGTGACGGCTCGTGAACCACGTCGCCGCCATTCTGCCTCGTGCATTGTTTTAACAAGGTCATTGCGTTCCCACGAATAGCGAGGATATACGACGGGATATTCACCAACCACCAGTCAGGGGATACTTCAGACTCACGCACCTCGTGGTTGTGGAAGTGGTCCTTGAGGTCGGGGAGCGGCGCGGTGTGCGGCGGCACGGCGGCCGCGTCGGCGAGGCGCTCCTCGGCCTCCAGCAGCCACGCCAGCGCGTCCTCCAGCGCCGCGCCGTACCCGCCCAGCTCCGCCGACGCCGACGTGGCCGACGACACCGGCCGCGACCGCACCACCTGTCGACACACGTCTGTTTACATCCCGGACATTTGCACACACGGTCAGCTGACTCTAAAGTAAGCGGAGCTTGTACTATTGGCGTAGGAGACTGATATACATACATTTATATTTATAAATACATCACACCTAGACACGGAACAAAACCGATGTTCATTACGTTTTTACTAGGAGGTTATCCATACATGTACGGCATATACGGCATTCAAGCAAACCTTCAGGGTGAGTGCGACAGGCTCGAAATGGTCTATTGTGCCTGTCGTCCTCATTATGTGTGTGTATCTCACTACCGTTTACCATCAGGTGGAGTGAGGTCATCTTGTTAGCCTTTTAGTTTAATTATCTGTAAAGTTGGTTTTCTGACGATAGGAAGTTGAACGTGACAACGTCATAAGAAAATACTGAAGGAACGGTCTTATTTTTTAAAAGAAAATTTTAATTTTATTTTGTATGAATATACAAAAGCCAAGAGACAGACGTCGAACTAGGCCTATTGTGCCCCTTTGTCGCTCGTTGTGCGCTCTCGCTTGCACTTCAAGCCTTAATGGAACGCAGAGCGAGGAAACGCCGCATGAGTCATGTTTTTGCGAGCGTTCAGCCGGCTCCATCGAATTTTTGGACGTTATCACGTCAACATTGATAAAAATACTAGATAAATTACTTAATAGGGATGCAACATTGTCTGAGGGGAGAGGGGGGGGTATTACCTCGGGCGGCGCGTCGGCGCGCGGCGTGCCGGGCTCGGAGGGCAGGCTCTCCAGCTCGGCCACGTCCTCGCCCGCGTGCGGTAGCGATTGGAACAGGCACATCAGGTACATCATGATCGACTTCTTGTCCGGGTTCGGGGTGTTCACGTCTGGAAACGAACGATGATTCATTACTCAGTTAAACCAACATTATTAATTAAATTTTTACAACTTTTTGAGGCTCCCGTCTATTGACAACAAAATGCTAGCCAACAAAATATGGCCGCTGGATCTCCACATATCTAAAGGACTGGCCCAGTCGAAATTCCAATTTACGTCCATATCCTATCAAAGGCACCGCCCATTTACATGCTCTAACTAATTTAAACAGGCTCGAGCATGCTGTCGGGTACTAAATGTGAGTTAACCAAGTCAACACCCATTTAGTTTATTACTAAATTGACAATAATAGTCAAAAATGGTCCTTCGAGCCGGATGCTGTGCTAACTCGAGTACGCGAACAGCTGCGGCCTTGAGCGGTGCAGCAGCGCGTCGAACGCCTCTAGTACTGTGGAGGCGGGGAGCATACCCTCGGGGTCGAGCAGGCGGTCGATGCCGAGGTGGCGCTGCGCCAGCGCGAAGGCGTGGTCGAGGCGGGCGGCGGGCGCGCGCCGCACCACGCTGGAGTACGCGAACAGCTGCGGCCTTGAGCGGTGCAGCAGCGCGTTGAACGCCTCTAGTACTGTGGAGGCGGGGGAGCATACCCTCGGGGTCGAGCAGGCGGTCGATGCCGAGGTGGCGCTGCGCCAGCGCGAAGGCGTGGTCGAGGCGGGCGGCGGGCGCGCGCCGCACCACGCTGGAGTACGCGAACAGCTGCGGCCTTGAGCGGTGCAGCAGCGCGTTGAACGCCACTAGTACTGTGGAGGCGGGGGAGCATACCCTCGGGGTCGAGCAGGCGGTCGATGCCGAGGTGGCGCTGCGCCAGCGCGAAGGCGTGGTCGAGGCGGGCGGCGGGCGCGCGCCGCACCACGCTGGAGTACGCGAACAGCTGCGGCCGCCAGCGGTGCAGCAGCGCGTTGAACGCCAGCCCGTCGCTCCACGACGACGTGAAGTTGCGCACGTTCACGCCCGCGTAGTTCTGGAACAGATTACAGAGTCAGTCCATATACGTCCCCACTGCTAAACTAAACTAGGGCGATAAGGCCTTAGTCGATCACGCTGGCCGAGTGCAAACTGGTTTACTATTCAAACTAAGAATTTCTTCGTAGGTCAGTCAATTTTGACTGATAAAGTAGCAAGCGCCATCCAGGCACAATAAGAACTAATAAAAAAATGGTGACATCGAGTTTCATTCCGGTCTGTGCATTGTGCACTATTTCTGATAATAAATCTTAATGTAAGATGCAGTTATGGCATTAGGTAATCAATCATTCAACTAATCTGCATCTTTAGGCGTATTGTAAAACCTGAAGATAGAAAGACATTGTACGCAATGAAATTGTGGCATCCCAAAAAAGCAATAATATAGTAGTGCCAGTATTCTGACCTGCGTGTGAGTTCGGCACCACGCCAGCAAGGTCTTCTCGAGGTTCGTCTGCTGCAGCTCCGACATCAGGTCCTTCAGGTGGTAGTGGACCTGCCAGTGCAGGATTATGCTCCATACTAGGCCTGCAACATTGAGGAGCACGTTATTAAGGATCGTTAGAAAGAGAGACATTTCACAAACAAATGTTACATTTCAATTACAAGCTTAGAGTATGTTTTACCTTTTCTCGAAGGAGTAACGATATAAAGTTATAATAAAAACGCACGCTTCGAACCAACCCGGCTTGCGTGTCTCTATCGGCTTGCAGATTAGCTGCTAGACTCTTCTACTACAGTAGAAAACTGAAAAAGTCCGGGATATTTACAAAGGGTGAACCCGTGATCATGGCGCTTGCAACAGTGCCGAAGTATCTGGAGCTCATTAAAACAAAACAATATGGTAAACATCCCGGACATGAGTTTTCTACGACAGAACCTTCGAAGACTGCATACGAGTAGCGCATACAATCTTTATACAATCAAATGTATTCGTCCCAGTATTCGGCCACACGAATCGCGTTGTCTGAGGCACCCATTAAGTCACTCAGTGAGCAGGATGCTGGACAGGCGGGACCAGGAATTAAGTGACACATGGGTTGTGGCGTGAAACCACATTCGCAAGCTTGATCAATTGCTTCGGCGAGTTTTCCTTGCTTGGGTGTGAAGTGTAGCGCATACTGACCAAGCGTGAGCTTGGGGTTCCCGTCGACGATGTCGTTGCTGCTGATGTTGACGAGCTTCACGCCGCTCGCGTCCAGCACCTGCAGCGCCGTGTTCACGTTGTTGATCTGGTGCACGCGCATGCGCCCGCGTTCGCGTTTCTACATATACACATCAAAGATAAGTAATTTAAAAAAATATTTCATCACAAAAACATTTCAACAGTAACAAAAACACCTAGCGATTTTTGGGCGAATTCGATCGCGTCACACACGGTCACACCCGAGCCAGAGAGAGCCACTCTTCCTTAACACATTCTTACATCTAGAATTTTAACGAAACATATTTGCAAGTCCAAGTGTTTGTGCTGTGACCAGGAGCTTATAACCTACATAGTATACCGGCAAACGGTTGAGCTGACGATATAATGATACCTAAGTCCTACTCGTAATCATTTCTTTAAAGAAGTTTTTATTGATGGCATCGCCACTACGGCAAACATATTAGATTTTGGTCATATTTTGTATAGGCACTAAATATTCCATATACTTAAATCCAAATCCCAAACGTGCATGTGATTGGTTAGCGTTGTGTTTGAGTGGGAATTTAACACTGGCAATAATTCAACTCCATTGCCATTGTTCGACACTTCCCAGCGCTTCATCAGCCATCACTCACGTATTGTTGTGCGGTGAGTATCTCGAGCAGCGACAGCAGCACCTCGCCGTCGCGCAGGTCCGCGAACAGGTCCTGCACCAGCGGCTTGTCATTCTGGAACAGGAGTCGAGAGGTCAGGATGAGAAACTTGGTGATGGAAAAATATACCGCCACTGGACAAAAACCTGTAAGACCTGTAGCGAATGTATAATATCATATAGTTTGAACATTTACTAAGATTAAACTACTCATATTATAAAGCTATTTAGGGCGTTCCCAAATCTAGATTCTAGACTTCATAGCCAACAAAAGATATCATCCAACATATTTTCCTGTAACGGATCATTTGGTATAAACTATTGAATGTCATTCGATGTCAACAAAACATTCATAATTTATATGTATATGATTCTGATCTATGATGTAAACGATGTTTCTAACATTCTAAAAATGTATCACGCAATTCTAATTAGCACCACTTTGATACGTCATTATAATACACTCATACATACTAAATTATAACCTTCATCGTACCTCCTAATACTTAGTGTGTGTTAACCAGATCTTTGTACTTTTTTACAAGAAACTTTATGTAACAAGTCATTAGAGCCTTACTAGCAATAGTAATATTAACTTGTATGTAACCATATTTCTTGCAAATAAAATTATTTCATTTCATTTCAAGGTATTTTTTCTGTTCTGCTGACATATTTGATTGTTGTCTTCATCTTACTCATCGTGGTACAGGGAAATCCCTCGATCGAACCTTCAAATGAATAAGTATCATCAATCTTACAGATCAAAAGCAATAAAGAAAAATCATAGTCAATTGCAGTCCAAAAGCCCCAAGTGAAGCTGCGAGTTGCGCCGGCGCAGGCAGCCGCTGTCCCGCACTCGCGCGCCGCGCTCCATAAAGGTGATCGCACATTTGTCAGTAATGTACGCACCGCACGCGCCGATTTTAGAATTCGTTCTATGCAATGATATGAAACCTCGTATACGTATCCGCACCGTACGCGCCACATTTTCAGTAAAGTTCGGCGCGTGCGGTGCGGACGTTTCTGACAAATGTGCGATCACCTTAACGCGGCAGATGCGCCGCGCCCCCGCAATTGCCCTTAATTCGCCGCACACGGCCCGATGTAAACAATATGCTATGGATGCCGACTGCTTATAACGAATATCAATAGGTACTTGTCCGATGTGATGCGTATGATCGATAACATTAATATTCATAGGACTTTTTGCTTTTGTGTTTGAAATGAAGCTTTAATTTCATAATTTAATAGATTAAACTGTGTTCATAACAATTAAATTTGTTTTTTTTCGGAACTTCATTCAAGTGATAAGTCTGTATGAACTTCATCATTAAACACTACCATACTACGTAAAAGTACCTTAACCAGCTGCGAGTTAATCCACTTGGCGAAAGTTTTCTTCTGGACGTCCTCCCGTTCATCTGAAAAAAGTAAGACAAACTTTAACGACCAAACCATATGTGGTGTCGGTGTCCGAGACGCTCTTTTCTCGGTCTCATTGGCAATTTGACTTCATAACTAAAAGAAAATATTCTGCACCTAATTCTTCGACACAATTATTAAAACTTTAAGAGGCGTGTCTGCGTGTGCGAGTGTAAAAATTGAATTCCAACCGCAGTTAAGTAACTTAACTTAATAAAACCTAAACTACACAAATAACATCATTCATTGATTAATCATCAAAACCGAGCTAGGATTGAATATTTTTAAGGTGAGGCGTATCTTATCCTTGAGTCGCCCGACCAACCCGCATTCCAGATCCTAAAGATGCCGCGTCATACGAAACTTTTTTATTGCATATCAGTTGGGCAGTGCCTTTGATTTCACAAGCATTTGGGCATTCTTAACGGACCTGGATGAAATAATTATGTCCTGCCTCCTAAATATAGCAATAGTAAGTACATTACTAATGCATTATCCTATCTTACTTTCATCATCATCGGCAGACGTGTTGAAGAACGCCTCCCATGTCTTCAAAAGGGTTATCATATCATCACACCTTTTAATCCGTTAGATTTTTTAGTACACCGAAATTAATGTTTGACCTATATTTGTAGACTCAGGTTTAAGGTTGACTTTCACTGTTCACTGAAATTGAGTACGCGGCAACAGTTCGTTCCTGATCCGTATTTTAGAAAAACTCATGAGTCTGAGTCTGCTTCATAAAAATTCCTATAAAATCTGTAGTTTTTTCAGTTTTCCTTTGAATACGTCGCGGTATCGTGGATATCCGCGGAAATCACCACAGCACAAAGCGACTTAAAGGTTTTAAGCCGCTACAAAATGAAACTACGACTAAAACTAGCACTGTAACCGTTACATTGGAATGGAAATATATGAAAAGTGTTTCCAGGCTGCGAGCCGGCTGAAAACTGCGAGGAAGTCGCGGGCCCGGGCCCGTTAGCCGCGCTCCAGCGCCCGCTTTGTCTCGGGATCTTGCACGATGAATATCGATGCGACCTTCAGCCCAGCACACACCTATCGGCTCCGGTCGACTTGCCCGTTACAGGTAATATAACTTATTTTGATTTAGTTTATTGCGTAGGCACTTGAGATGTTTTGCAAGGATGGCACACGTTATCGATCGAAACTTTTTCTTATTGCACAGAAGTTAAGAGAAAATGTTTACCAAATCGGCCTTATCCCTGTTACCGAGTCATCTCGATAGCCTTACATCATACACCCAGTTGCAGAAGAATAAAAGAGTGCACAGAATGCACCGCAATGCTCTTGGATGATGCAGGCGGGCGCGCGGCGCCAGACGCCGAGGCTACGACTTCTCGTCTACAAGGTCACTTTTTACATGCAGTTGCAATTTACTTGCGATGATGTCGCAATGACGTTGCATGTAAATGTGTAAACTGATATCTCGCAAGACCAAAAAATAACATGAGCCTAGGATAAAATAAGTCTGTTTTCAAATAAAAATTAATACCAGATGCATCGGTAAAAATATTATGTATGCAACCGTAAGTAAAAATGGTATTTCCTTATCAAGTGTTTATATTTAACGCGTGCCCGAAATAACATGACTTTGACCTATTGGCCTCGCAGTCAACTAAAGAATCGTTCGTACAAACATTATGAACAACCATATTTTCATAGAATAACATTCTTCAATGTATCGTATCCTCAAGTTTATATTTCCGAAATAACAGACTTTGTAGAACTTTTCAAAACTTTGCAAGGCAAGGAAGGCTGGCTAGTAGGTATGTGTTCTGATGTTAATGCATGCAAGTGTCGCCTTTGCTTATAATATCCGTTACATAATCGATTCCGCGGAGTACGTGATGGAGTAGACTGGCAGTGTTTACTACAATCGATTAGCATAACGAGCCGGCGAGTCGAGTGCGGGGGCGCGATGCGCCGGCAGGTGCCAGAGACTCGTCATATCTAGTACTAGCAGTAATACAACGTAGATTAAGTTTTATCAAAGATTTTACTTCGTTACCACGTGTAATACAGATTCATGAATATTCTTTCCCGAGATAATATACCACTACGTTGAATTAGTTTAGGGGGGAGAGCCATACGCTTCTGGTCCCCAAAGTCTGGTGATGATGACAAGGCTACTCCAACCCATAATCGTAGGTCAGTTAGTAAAAAACAGTTAAATAAGCCTCCGGATTCGAGAATCATGAAACTAGACTATTTATTTTTATTTATTTAATTATCTAAGGTAACATACTATCCATGAGTAAGACAAGTTAGTCTAGTGGCAATTGATTAACCTCAAATCTAAAGTTAACATACTGTTGGTGAGTACGTTGTGTCCGCACCGCTGAATGAACCCGTCCGCTCCGCCCGCGGCCCTTTACGCAACCGTGACGTCACGCGCGACACTCACCTTTTCACTCTTGCCTCATTTCACCCAAATATCCACTACAAGTGCCATAAAATGGAAATGACCAGCGCACAGCTTCTGATCGCTTACAAGTTAATATTCATGTGTGAACTCCATAGTTTAAGAAACGCTTCGCTATCACCGACACATTCTCCTTAACTTGAATACTGATAATAGAATATTTATGTTATTTCAAACTACAATAGGTTGCCTTTATCTAGTGAGTTTTGTTTGCTTCTGCCATAGAATTTCAATGACAAGTGAGGTAATCTAGCCTAATATTGTGAGTATGACATTTATTATGAGTATGAAACATTTAATATTAAATCCGAATTCAGTACTGCGAATATTTGTAAATCTACAAAGTGTGGTTGGATAAAATATACTGTGTCGTCAGACTAAAGCGAGATAGAGGTCATAAAAAAGGATATATAAAGGAAAAACCGGCCAAGTGCGAGTCGGGCTCGCGCACAAAGGGTTCCGTAGCAGCAAATATAATAAAAATCAACCTATCTCAAAAACTATAAGAGATACTTTGATCAAACCAAAAATCGTTGAAAGAGTTAATTAGCATGCATCACCTCTATTTTTTTAGAATTTTATACCCCGTAGTTATAAAAATAGAGGGGGGACATACTTTACGACTTTGAGAGCTGATATCTCAAAAACCGTTCACTTTAAGAAAAATGTTTTTTAGAAAACTTTATATCATTTTAAAAGACCTTTCCATTGATACCCCACACGGGTATGTACATCGAAAAAAAATTTCATCCCTCAGTTACATGTATGGGGGCCCCACCCCAATTCTTTTTTACTATTTAGTGTCATATTTTTGTAGCGGTTCATACAACACATATTCCCATCAAATTTCATCACTGTAGTACTTATAGTTTCCGAGTAAATCGGCTGTGACAGACGGACAGACGGACAGACGGACAGACGGACAGACGGACATGACGAAACTATAAGGGTTCCGTTTTTGCCATTTTGGCTACGGAACCCTAAAAATCGCTAATCCAGTGCTCCCATCCCGCTGTAATCATCCTCACACTTGATCGCATTCCGCGGGCTGCGAGCCGAGCGGAACAATTATTCGCTACTACACTAATTTCTCTTCATTAGACGATCGTGGGATGACGCACCGCACGCATATGATGGCGCTCGTGGCCGGCCAGCGGTAACCTCCCTCGATAACACTTTACCTCTCGCGAGAAGGGCTCTAAACAAGCTTATCCAACACTTCTCTCATGGCATGCACCTAAGAAAATAATGACCCTAACATTTAGAAAATGTGTAGAACAGATTTCCCGAGCACCTATGCGAACCTACTTTGCTGAGACAGGCTTCTAGGTAACGCTTATCCAGCTAGAATCTAACGTCCAACCACTTTAAAGTAAAGTAAACGGTACATAGTTTGGCATGTGCTGCCTTTAGCGAGTAGCATACAAAAGTAAGCAATAACAAATAATACCAACTTGCAAATACCTTGCTAATCTATCCGGATATTAAGATAAGAATCACGTGCAAATAGAAGCAAATCGATCGATATTCAAGTAAGATCGGCCCATTCATCCGACCGTGAGGTGGTTACTTAGAAGAGGCGATGGTGTGTGAAAGTCGACATCTACGCGACTCTTCCATTTAATATGCGAACATAAATGGGCATGGCCACTACGAATGGAACACATTACGAGTATTCATTTACTAGAAAAAAAACTGAACGATATACAGACATCTGAAGCAGTGTTAAATGAACTATGACGGGATCGAGAGTAATTAATAATATTAAATTACACACATCAAAGCTAAAATGTTTGTGTGTACCATTGTTACTCATAAGATGATCAAATAACTATGTTGACGAATGACTATTTATTGCAAAATAATATTTAATAATTAAGACAGAGCAACTCTAAATTGTACAAGAATAGAATAGTCCGCAATATTTTAAGTCTAAATTATGATATTCTTGGGTAGAAGGTACAAATCAACACAGTTATAGATTTAAACAATAGTCGAAAACGATCCAAAGTCAATACTAAACTTGGCCTTGGACGTGTGCAAATCGTTATCAAATTATGAATGTGTGACTGATGACATCTGCTCTGTAACATACTTTACTCAATGGCGTACTGTTCATTTGCTTTTTTATTGCTTACTTGTTTATAGTATGTATTTCTTAATTTACTTTACATATTTAGTTAGCTACCCATGTCATGTCTCATCCTTATACAATACTGGCATGAACAGAAATTGGTTAATTTTAGAAACTAATGAGACGCACACGGTAGCTGCTTTCTATAGGTGAACGGTCAGTTCGTTTACTTATCGTGATAAAGAGATACAGGAATACGTGCAACATGAGTCATAGACACTTAGTGTTACAAACGGCGGCCCAGGCGGAAGCTAGTGGAATAATCGTAAATACGCGAGTGGATCAGCTGGGCACTCTGGGCAGTGACCGGGCGGGTCCCATAACCAGCGCGACGTAGGATGCGCCGGATTACCGCGCGCATAATAAGCGGCGCGGCGGCGCGTGGACTGCATAGGTGCCGTAGACAAAGTTACATATCAAAACGATAACGAAGTTCGAAAATAATGAAATGTATGGGATTGACATAAGACGCGATAAATCACTTGGTCAATCCTATACATCATTTCATTCTTTCTTTTCGAACTTTGTTATCGTGTAAACATTGTTACTTTGTCTAAGCCCCCAGCACATTCCGCTACACATCTTTTAGAGGCGAGAGCCATCCGCTCCCCCGCAAGTCCGGTGATGATGACAAGGCTAATCCAAGCCATCAACGTAACTTAATTAGAAAAAAAAGCTAAACATCCTTTATGTCATGTTATCATCATGGTTTTGGGAAGCGTTTAGCAAAACTTATGTTGTTGCTCTAGGGTGCACAAAACATATTCCGAAGCCGATGAAGGAAATTCATCTACTACTCTTCCTGAACAGGTCAAAGCAAATACCTACACTAGCACATTGTACGACATTGTCACGCAATACCTTTTGCAAGTGATTTGCTTGGGGACATAAGCAGTGCATCATAGCTAAGGCATCCCTCTTATTATCGACACGATGCTTTATTTAACTTAAAGAAAAATCAAACACACATAATTTCAGTTCAAAATACAAATAAGTAGTAAACGCACCCTACGAGTGAGCCAGACGCCAGCTTACCGCGCGCATAATAAACGCATTGGGGCGGTAACTAGCTGTTTGTATGCACCTTTGTCTGAGCATTAAAAAACAGAACCGACCCGTGCCCTCACACCTCCGGCCATTGACAACCGGCGCCGGCCGCTTAAAGGATTATGCGGCGTTCGGGAGTACCGCAGAGTAGCAGTTACAATGCTTTTGTGACTGACGACCGATTTGTATGGTGTTGTTGGGTGTTGTATTATGATTAATAAGATTAGGGAACCGGTGAATAGGCGCTAGCTTTATATTAGTTAAGAGATTAGTTCTTTTGATAACAGGTCCATACTGCACCTGCTAATTGCATCATGAATTTTAATGAGAGATTTTAGAGTGTACTTTTCGAATCGATATTAAGAAAATGTAAATATTGGATTTATCTTTATTTATATTCTTGGCGTTTATTCGTGTATTATTTAGACTCTAACTTATTCTTGTTTTTAACTTTTAAAAGTTTAGTTAGATGATTATCAAAATCAATTGGAAAATGAAATACACATATTTCAAAAATTCAATCACGTGTTTTGAGAAAAATATAAATTGTATGATACACAACAATCATTTTGTGAGGCAGTTTGTTCCCACGTTAGTGCGCAGCGTATTCATTAGGATACTTCTAGTCCCACAATAAAATAAACTAGTACCATCGTCACTAGAGGAATTAGTGTCGTGACATGATGTCAGCGCCCGCCCGCCGCAATTAGCCGACTGCGCGGCGGCCTTCGGGTTCAATGAATGTTATCGGCGCGTTTCAGTGCTGATTGTACAGCTTGCCTTTTTACTGTAACGATAGGTGTTTGACCTGATCATCGGCTGATAAAAGGACGTCATGAAATGTAGAAATATCTGAAAAACATCATCAGTCCTGATCACTCAACAATTTCATTGTCAATCAATGACCCTACGACGTGATATGGATGCATGTTTTTAAACGCAGAGGAGGAATATTATCGCGCGTTTCGTCGTTTGTTATCATGAATGGGTCTTAATTTCGTTATCAATGAAAGGGGAGCGTTTTAACAAAAGGGTTAGTTATTTTTACGAGCTCTTAAATGCCCCTAAGTCCCACGTTAGATTGCCCGCATAAATACAGTTGGGACACCAATATCAGTCCATGAGTTTTTACATGTTTAACCGTAATCGTATTGTCTTTGATTTTGAAACATTTATTACTCCCACCATTAGACGATTACCTAAGCTAGCCCAAGACAGCGACCTGCGGCGGGTCTAGAACCAGTTCCTAAGGATGAATACGATCTGCTGAAAGGTGCGCGGTGTAAGATTTCATACCAGCTTTCTTCAGTACAATTGGTGCATGACAGACTTGCCGCGCACCTGTATGAAATATCTTGCGATTTTACGACGTGTGTAATAATCTCATCAAATTGGGTATCAATAGCACTTGTGTAATAATATTAAATTTATTACGAAATTATGTTGCGATGATTGGATGATTCAATTACGTCTTTATGAAGACATCTATCCCACGTGTGATACTTACCTATTTGTCAGCCACACGCAAGTAGGTATTTCGAATATCGAATACCATTTGCTTTGACATAATCAGCATTTACGTCTAAAAAATGTTATGTTTTGGATGCTATGCAAGACACGGACTTGTGAGGGCGATCTTGTAAGTATTTAAACTGTTTATCAATCATAACAGCATAGGGATATAGTAAGAGGCCGATTGAAGGCAGATCCGACAGGTTCTCGACAGACTTTAAAGGATTGTTTTCTTATCAATGGCTTTAATTGTGTAATTTTGGCGATATATTAAAACAAATAACGACTTAATTGCAAAAGAAAATCACATGTCTGCTCAATAATAATAACAGCTGAGGCCATCACAGATTTATTAAGTAGTGTACATGTCACATCAAAAATAAATTAAATGAAAATTTAATGATATGGAATTTCTTCTTCACAGAGTGCTTTTTTTGGAAATTTTTTAACTACCTAAATATTTTTAGATTTCATGACAAACCGAAAGTATTAAATCATAAAGAAGAATCCAATACTGTTGCAAAGATATACTATAACACACTCTACCAGCACTATTTTTACTTCACTACTAGAACAGTGCTAACCAACTTTGAAAGGGGTGAAAGGACAAAATATTTGCTATCATAATCAGCCACACAATTAATCAAATCCCATATATATTAAGTGGCATAGCCTTGTGTTCATTCCGGGATACACATATGTAGGTAGGTTACTTATGGCATATAATGCCATCATCATCAGCCCATATAAGTCCCTCCCGCTACTATGTTTTCCTTCGCTGTTAAAGCATTGAATAATGGAACATATGCATTTCCGATTTCTAAACACAGAGGATAGCATTATGCTTCCTGGGTATATGCAGCAGCAGCATATTTTTAATATTATGGAGCCAATGAGTGTTTGATATTCATCACTAATTAAATTTTTGTACATAATTTTTTGTACCTGCAATATTACTATTATAATAATCATAATAATAAAATAATAATAATAAAAAAATATTAATGACCACAAAACAGAAAAATAAAAAAAATACCATAGAAACACAACATCAATCAGTGGTCAACTAGGTCCCAGCCTCAGCATATGCCTCAAGAAGAAGCCGCTGGGGCGCTGATATTCTGGCTATTAGAAGATATAAGGTTTAGAAATAAGATGTTGGGCTTATTCAGGGAAGCCAGGCAACTGCATAGGACATTTGATAGACTCTCATTGTTTGGTGAGATGGCAATTCGTCATGACCAATGAGAGATAAGGTGCAGGGCCAGTGAGTGGCTAAATAATTTCTTACCAGAATATCTTACACAATTGACTGACTCACTCCTTCTCTTGGTTCTTACACAGAGCTTGCTACAAATTTACTAACAAGGCAGTTTAAAAAATAGTGCTTTATTTTACCCAGAGTAGTCAAAATTTGATTTTTATAATGTTTATTTATTTATTTATTTAAATGTTAAAGCTATAGTAGCTCTATGCCCTAAGTAATAAAGCGGTTCGAACATGCTTTCGAATTTCGTTTAAACCTTTCGTTAAAATGGTATTTATTGATTTTAATAAAAAATAACTGCACAAATCTATTGTGCTACTAATATAGAAGCATTTTACTGCGGGAATGGTATGGTAACTGGTATGGTTACAAGTTAATATTAAATAAAAAATATTAGAAGATTTTTCTCTCTTTTAGGTAATTTTATTTGAGATTCCACTTATTCAGGATCTCTATATTTGCACTAACACTACAAGTTTGAAATAAGACTAATTTTACATGTCCCCAAACATACAAGCATAAGTGTTAAGAGCTTGAAATGTCGGTCTCAAAATAATATTTTGTGCATAACAATACATATGCTAGTTTATTCCACTTATTTACTTACTGCAGAAAGAGTATCATACAAATGCCTAAAATTACTTTTAATAAATGTTTCTCTAGTTATGTTTTGTGGAAAAATTGAGTATGTCATGCTGAGTGAAAAAAATTTTTCATCATTTTGAAGAATGAATAGGAATCTAGTTAAGGGGTAATATAAATTTCCCTCAGTACTTGGTTTTAAGTGATCACCTCTGGTCATAAACTAGAAATGTATTACGAAAAACGATAATTAAAGAATCTAGGCCACCATTGAAGTTAAGAAAGGATAATCTTTCTTCTCCAACATGGGGAAAGCTAGTTGCTGTTATCAGGCTATGTACACAACGTGTGATGATAAGATAACGCGTATTCGGCATCCCGCCGCCATCACGCTACACGATTTATTAGCAAACTAATAAAGTTGAGAAAAAACTTGGAGCTAAACAGATTGCATCAGAGATCACACCTCCTAAACTTTCAAGGTCTCGTAACTTAACTCCAGCGCGCCGCACTCACCCACAAAGCTGGACTCCATGGCTTCGGGCCCGGCGGGCGAGTCGATCCTGTTCATGTAACGACCAGTGACTCCAAGTCTTCGTGAGACATGACAACCCGCGCGCCGCCACTCCCAAGCGCAAACTTTGTCTTAAACTTTTCAAAACACAAAACTGACAGAACTTCGTGCCGGCAGCAGGGCCCGCACTTTCACTTTGTTTTTCGTTACTTTTTACTCACTTTCGCACACAAAAAACACAAAACACGAACTAATATTGGTCAAAAACCAAGGAAAACATCGTTCTGAGCAGACAGAAGCCTCGCACCGAAATCTACGAACGAAATGACAAGACTGCGTAGGGAGGGGCGCGCCTGGCTCTTACTTAAGTATCGACTATCGAGAATGGTGTCGCATCAAATGTACACGACTATTCAATAAATATTAGATTTTACATTTTATTTTTTATCGCCAAATATTACTTTGGTAAAAAAGATAGTATTGTATTTCTTGAGTGTTATTTATTACGGTTTAATGTTATTTAACTACTCATACAAAAGTTATTAATATTTAATCAATTTGAGATTCAACCTCTTACTACGAGTAAGTAGTTACTGTAAATCAGCGTCAAGGTTTAGCGTTGCAGTTCTTCTGGTATCTTTTTGTTTTTCAGGTTGATTAAAAACCTTTTTTTAGTCCGTGCAAGTTCCGTACCATCAAAATGTATATACCTATAAAAAATATTATACTATCGTCGTAACTAACTTACGTAACTTGACCACCAGATTCTATTTCAGACGCCAAGCAGAGTCGCGTCAGGTTAAAACCAAAAATGTGCATATGTATTTAAAATTATAAAATATATAATAGTATTCATATAGTTCATCAAATAATTAACATTATCAAATAATAATAACAATTTTTTTATTGTTTATAAAAGTAAGAACACTAAATGTTTATTAGAGAGACTCGATACTACCGATACTAATGGTGATGTCATTGGACACAAAAACTATAACTAACATTGTATAGAAGTCTAATGATTGTCGCTTAAAAGGAGTAAGTAACTATCGAGTTTCTTGCCGGAGTATTCTCGTTAGAATAGGCGTTCCGAACCGGTGGTTCTCTTATTATTACTTATGTGACAATTTATAGTGTGCATGTAAATTGCCTACATAAATTACAACATATTGATTTTTGTCTGTTTTCGTTTTGACTGATGAATGCTGTGCCTAGTACCAATATTGTAATGGTTTCAGTAAAGGAAATAAAACTAATTGGTATTTCTTATTATGCATATTGAATGAGATTTATGGTTAACAACGAAACATCTTTAAAAAATTAAAAAGCCTGTGGCATATGTAGGTTTCCCAAATAAATACTTGTTTAATATTCACTCGTAAAATTTCGTCGAAAAGCGATGCAATATAAAAAGTATTAATCAAATTATCGAGTACATGTCGACTCTGGAAAGCACTATCCACTTACAACTTGACAGACCGCCGCACTAGAGTGCGAGCGAGATAGGAAAACAAGATAACTTTTTTGTAGATGTGTGCACTATCCAACGCAGCTCCTGCTTTACGCCCACAATGACAACAAGTACGTTCCGTTTCATTCGAAATAGTAATAACTCAACTATCCACGAAATATATATTTTTTAAAGTTATTAACGCTACATTTCTATTATAGAATTTTTAAAGAATGCTAAAAAAAATTACAAATAGGTATCTTATTAAACCAAACCACAGATGCCATGGAACAGATATTGATACTTATAAGGCTTTGAGTATAAAGTGGCGTTATAAGGTCAAGTGTCCAGTGCTCCTATTAAATTAAGTGTAGACCTCTATTGAATAAAATATTTTGCCCTTTGTAGAAATTTTATTAATTTAGTCAAATGATTTAACATTTTTTTCTTATTTAAAAGTATATTATAAAAGAAGTAACTAAATTACAAATTATAATGGAGTACTGGATTTGTTCAGTTACCTTTAAAAATAAATCAAATTATTATCTAATACACCAACTATCTAATCAGTTATGTTATCTGTGTCTAAACTAAAGAGCTAAAACTAAAAAACCAAATTGCAGTTCCTGAATAATAATAATACCTTTTTTTTCATAGTTCGTAGTTATTAGTCTTTGGCATAAATATTGAAAAATCATAAAATGGTTGATGTTTACAAGCGCTACGGTGAATTTTATTATGTACCTACTTGGTAACTCAAATGCATAGCTAATTTATAGTTAAGCATTTTGTGGCGCACTTACTTGTATAGCATTTAGGCATGGTCATGATTAACTAGGCCAACTAGGCTAACTAGGCTTAGTGACGCTTATATTTCTTGTTATTTAGATCTCCATACTTACATTTGCTATGATTGACGTGTTTCTCATACGGCGCATACGCATACGCCGGTGCATCGCCGATCTCCACCACCCACGTGACCTTCCGTTGCCCTAGCAACGGCGACTGCGACGCCATCTCTCGCCCGCTCCGTGCACTAAAACCTTTATTCACTTAACGCACTTTGATGATTATTTTGTGCGCACGATTCACCACATCGTAATAGTTTTCACCGTTTCACTCAATGGCATTTCGAATAATAACCACACATTTGCCGCATGATACCACTATACACGTTAATTAGTGAAATAATAAGAATTTTAATGTTGTGCATGAGAGTTAAGCTGATTCATATTGACAACTGGCAGCCTAATGTTTTGTATTTAATAATTAGTATTTTTAAGTTTTAAAGGTGATGCAAATAATTAGGTATGATTGATTCACTTATTTTTAAAAGAAAATTATATTTCATGACTTAGAAGTATTTATAGTAAAACTAGCTTTCCACCCGCGACTTCGTCCGCGTAGAGACGTTTAACGGGTAAAACATTAGGTACTTCCTTATAGCGCAGTCGGTTAAAAAGTAGCCTTTAACTTTTCCTAGGCTCTGGACTATATCTGTACCAAATTTCATTTAAATCGGTCCAGTACTCTATGCGTGAAAGCGTAACAGACAGATAGACAGACAGACAGAGTTACTTTCGGATTTATAATATTAGTAAGGATTAGTAAGGATAACGTTCTAGGTACCTACTGATTGGATGTTCAAGACCCAAATCTTGCAAATAAAGTAGGTTCCTTATGAACTTAGGTAAAGCGTGTAAAAAAATTTCGGGTTATTCCGTATTCATCCTATGTGATCTCATCCGACGTGAAACTTTTTCCTTACTCATCCTAATTTCGTTCCTTAATCATCCCAAAGCAAATATTTCAATTTTTAGTTCCTTATTCATCCCAAAATGATTCCTAGCTCATCCTATAACAAAACATTTTAAAAATAAGAATATTTTGTACGGTCGGAATAAAAGTTTAAAATTTAATTTAGTCGTTTTGTCAAATAAAACTGCAAAAAGTCTGATAAAATAATATATTTATTTATAAATGTTGTATAAAACAGTTAGGTATGTTTATTTTTTAAAATTAAGAAAAAATTTTAAATTTTGACAAACAAGACTCGACCAACTTTGATTTAAAAAAAAATGTCTTCCATATGTAAACTGTATGATTTTTAAATACAACTTGAAAAAAATACAACTTGGTGACTCATTATTAGATGTAAATGAAACCGTTTCTATTATTTTCTTTTATAGCACGTGCAAGTTTGGCTTTCGGTTTTAAGTATATTTTATTGAATATTATGTTATTTTCTTGTTTTAACATACAGATTTCTTTTTATTTATAATAATAGTACATATTTATATCCAAAACCTATAAATAGTTCACTTTCTGAAAATGTTTTGACTTTTGATTTTGCTAACCATACTTTTTATTGGAATATTCACCTAGTGATGAGAAAAGACTGCATTAGTGTTGTGTCAAGACAAAATCTAATAGGATGAGCTAGGAATACTATTTTAGGATGAGTAAGGAAATCGGATGAGTTCACATAGGATGAATACGGAATAACCCGAATATTCATTCTACGGTATTATACTATGGTCAGATCAAGCTTAAAAACACAAAATTCGTATTCTTTGCCTTCCGAATTAAGTATTCCGGCTACTTAATTCGGAAGACAGAGAGGTGGGTGGATATCAACAAAAAAGCAAATGATTAAACTGGGAGTCTTAGTCAGGGGCGATTCAAATAATTGTAAACTAAGGTATGATCATCAGAAAAGAAGATTCTTTTGTTCAAATAATAATGTCAATAATCTTCCTTCTGGCGTTTCGGGTTATAAAATAGAAGTGTCGTGGTTTCCTTTGTAACACATTTCAGCAAGTGCGAAATTCCTTGCCGCTATAAATCCACCACTTTCACTTATTGCAGTATACAATGTAGTTTGCTATGTTGGTTATTTTTAGGTATGTAGTTCACCTTGACAACTGGCTTTGAATCTTAAGCCCGATAGGCGTCCGCCCGCGGAGCATCCTACTTGCATACCTGCGTACGCGCAGCCAGACGGGACATGCGCCTTGCAGCTCGCGATCTTGCTACTCGCGACGTAAAGTAATAGATTTTACACACTGCCATCATCATGAGATGATAGAGTGGGCGGGAGCATCACAAAGGAATGGCAAAGCTAATGATGATACAAATGTTTCTCCTTCAAAGTTCAAAATTTTAAAAGAGATGCTTCTGTAGTGTTTTGAAATTCAAATGTGCTTCAATTGAATTTACTTGCTTACTTGTATTGCAATTCGTAGATAGTATACAGATTTAAAAGTAATCCTTGCCCTGTAATGCATATTGGTGTGTACTTTAGTTACACAATTCGCAGCCGGTGATATTGATACGGTTACTAGTTAACTTACCTACCCACTGTTAGCAAAGCTGTGTGTTGGTCCACCTTCACTGTCACCTATATGCAATTCATATTTTTATTAGATTATTATTATTAAAACTAGCTTTATAAAAACCAGAACATGCGGTCATGGCCATCTCAGTCAACTCTGCAAATTAATGCTATCTCTCAAGATTTTAAATGAGGTAATAAGTACAACAGGTGTTTAAAGTGAAATAGTCGAATTACTGTACCTAATCGGTTCATATACGTTCTCTCACTACTAATGGCTGCTAAGCATTCTAAAGTCCGGTAATTGTTGGCTATAAAGCCATTACAGTTAAATTTGACACAGTCAATTTCTGCCACAGTTGGGTAAAAATAGGCCGCGGCACTACATTCGCGCATCTCAATTGAACGGTCATTAACTCGGCCGCTGCAGCGACACTCCGAGCTCCGCCTCAAGCACTGCACTAGCCTCTCGCCGTTGCTACTAACTCCAACTTGGCCACACTTCATTATAATTTTTTACACTTACTCACTATCAGTATCGGAAATCTTCGAGGCAAAATTTGGCCAAGCTAATTAGGAATACCGTTGTTTTAGCATTCTATCAGTATCGAGCGTCCAATCGTGTCTGGTCTTTAAATGTACCCGCGTATGACGTAAGTGCGTTGCATTGCTAAATATTCAAGTATACCATTCCTACTGCTAATGCGAGCGCAATCTCGATTCGATCCTTTTTATGTCAAACGACATTTTGATCACTAACTGGCGAAACAGCGTTTACGTTGCGGTTACGGTGCGAGCGTTCAAGCGGCGACTGTGCCACTGAGTATAGAGCTATGTTTATCTGACATTTTAGGTTTATTTTGAACGTGCGACACTCATTGGAAGTTATAACATATCTAATTATATTTCAGTTATCGGACAATACGTGGGTTTATGTAATTATCCTGGACCTAATAACTATATATGCGGTACAGTGGGTACGTACCCATTTATTAATGCTATGAGTTAACTCTAATAATTATCGGCGATGATTCAGTATTTTGTATCAGTATTTTACAATGTATTATCTGCGGGTAGCGAAGGAGGACGAAAATTAATATTAATTACTGAAACTTTCTTTGTTCGCCCGAGGTCAGCGGTTCGCGTTCGACAGCTCGTCTGCCGCTTACACAAAACAATAACTGTTCACGTACTCATACGAGTTTTAGATTTATGACGTATTCAGGCTGTTTTACATCCTACCTAATCCCACTCGGAGATGATTACATTTAAAGTCAATGCGCGGGTGGATGATGGGTAGGCAAATACCTACTCGCGCGCAGTTTAGCAAAATGTGTAGTATCAAAACTACCTATATTTACTACTTAGTTTACTACTAAGATTCGAGTCGTTACTAAGGATATCAAAAGGCTTGTTTTAGAGTAAGCACTGTAATATCAAGTTCAAGGTTGCTTATGCACGTCATGCCCAATGAGCACGGTTTGTGTAACTAGGTTCAAGCTATTTATACAGGACAGGGAAAATAAACCACAACCAGTCACGATATCTTTGAGATAGGCTTAAGTTTTGGAGCAATCGTCTCATGCATGTGAACCTTATCATTAATTGTTTATGAATGCTGTGTGAGTAGATAGGTGCACACAAATCTCGTATTTATATACAAAACTTTAAAGTAAATAACAATGACGTAATCCTCACAACTCATTAAAATAGATGTCGCATTGTTTCATACAGTCTAGGTATATCGACTTTAAATTATTTTATCTAATCATTATAATTACTAAGCTGGCCCAGTTGTAAAATGAAAACAGCCGCAATAAATTTCTTTTATCACTGACACAGTGCACTTTACATCGTTAAGTAATTGTACACTTCACTTTCAATAAAATTTGTACGTACGTCAACGTGAGTTATAGATCGATAATAAAGTTACGATGAATAAATCGGAACGCGGCGCGCGCGTGCGTGCGGGCGCCTCTCTCCGCGACACCCAACTGTCAAAATTGGCGGGAACGCGGGAGCGCGCGGCTAGAGCCGAGATCGCTAGATAACTTCATTTGATATGCAATTTCAAACTAAGTAGAGTGAAAGAATACAAGTATAGTAGTAGGAATGTTATCTTCGGCAAACGATTATTACTAAGATATGATTTAGGTGTACCTATATTGAGTCCGATGGTGTCTCTTGCGTAGTTAAATGAGAATGTAACTAAGAATTTATACCATACATACATTATAACGGGGGATTCCCCCTTTCCAAGTGTACAAAAATCTACGCAATCAGTTTAAAACTGTCTGAACTCTGAAGGTGTCGTCTCTGTCTTACATTTTTTTATCTGTTGGCACAAAGTCATCATTGCTATGTACGGGGATAACGTGCAGAAAAAATCCATGGACATTGTTACTTTCAGTGATTTCCATTCCATAGAGAGTTATGACGAATGCAGCATCTCTCAAGTGAAAACAAAGCACGCACGGCGTTCAATGTATCGGAGCATCGGAGTGCTGCACTGCGCACACTCGCGCCCGATCTGTTGCGTTATTTGAACAAATGGCTGCAATTATCCGCTTTGCGAAAACATTTCCGAGCTGCATACCGCATGCATCTTCATCTACATTTAAGCCTTTTTCGCTTAATACATTCTACACTACTAGTATTTTTCGAAAATTAGGTTTGTAACTTAACATAACATGTGGGTAAACATAAATAAGTTAAAAAGGAAAATTATGTTTCAGCCAATTTACAACTTTAAACCACTTAACTTGACGTAGCTTATAATACATACTTACTTAGTACATAACCTATATGTAGGCCTTTATAATTTTAACGTCGGTTCGAAATACGAGTACAACTTTTAAAGTAATACATGTTTCCTTTGATTTAACTCTCAGATATGCTTCCATAATTAAAGCAGCATTGGTCCAAGTGCTGAAATCTAATCAAGCGACTTAGTACCTGTACATGTATGTAATGTTTGCGCCGGCCGGCATCCTGCTGGCTCTACACCAAACAAAAATGCGGCTGATCGTTATCAGCAGTTACGAGTAAGATGATAACAATAATCTGTGCTGATACGCGCGTAGACCGGGAGCGGACGTCACGATATTAACATGTTTCTGTAAAATATTTATTTACATTTTCAGCAATAAAAGAAAACCCGAATTAATTTTTGATATTTAAGTACTTGAAATTTTCTCCAACTGGCTTAATTGGGAATTGAACCCGGATTAAACAAACCAAGTTATTTGTTAACTGTAGCGTCACCATCCGACACGGTGTGAGCTGCTGGTCGTTTCTTAAAACGTAAAAAATTAACGCTCCGATATGGTTGAGTGGTTTTAAGTCAGTACCGGTTTGTGATATCTGGGTTCTGGCTTAAATCACCGAATAGGACATAATGTTTTGAATACCTCCTTACATATCGCACCCTTAATGACAAATATAAATTGTATAAAAAACCATAAACAGGGGAATACAAGATTAAACACTTCTTGTTTTGTTCGTCAGTTCAACGTGAGGTGCGGCAATTTTCCATAATCTATCATAAGAATTTTTTTATTTAATTTGTCCTTTACAAGAGAATATCGATTTCGGTATTACATTATGTTTCAAATTTCAGAGCTACCTACTTTTAAAGTGTTCTTGGGAACGGAAATAAATATTATGTACTTTCCTACTTATCAATATCATGATTAATGCATAGGTATCGCACAATTGTACATAGATACTTATAACTTACCTATCTGTAAACTTATCATGATTGCTGCCGTGTTTTTGAAACTACCTATTCGCGTAGTCGCGAATCGTAATGTTGTGTGTCAATTCAATCTGTATAAAATATTCGGTAGTCGAGCCTTGGTTTGACGCGCAGGCGCAGCGCCGCTCAGCCCGTGGCCGTTGCTCCCGCGCATGTGACGTTCCGATTCACGGCGTTAATTACCTCACACAATGTTCCGCTTTGCTGAGTGACACACTGCCACTGGTTAAATCAGGATCCCTTACACAGAATTAGTTTTAAACATGTGTGATTATTATCCAGGTGTTGGTGGCACTTACAATCTGGTAGCTGTTGTTTCGTATGATATTTCAAATGTAAAAGTTTCTATAGATTATCTCCTATAAGTAAGTCTTGTATACCTGTATGTAGTTTACATACGGGATAGACTTATCAAGAATGGCTTGCAAGGATAATTAATGCAAATGCGTACTACTGGTTCAATATATCATTTTAATAGTTGTCCGTTATAATGAGTTTCTTAAGACCAGTTTTTTAATGAATGAACGTAAATACTTCATTTAAACCAGCTAATATGGGTCAGGCCGCAGACGAACTATCGCCAAACGTGTAATTCAATTCATATAAAAAACAGACAGGTCTCTAGCAACCTATAATCTACCTTGAATAGTTAAATTACCATCCTTATCGACTAATTTGCATCATTTTGACGGCGTCGATCGACCCTGCAAGTCAAATACATTAGCTGAATACATCAATGAATGTTAAATGTTTTGTATCGTCCGCTTATAGTAATATACTAGTTCTCGCCCGCGTAGAGAATTTTAACGGGTAAAACATTACTTCTTTATAGCGCAGTCGGTTAAAATGTAGCCTATATCCTTTCCTAGGCTCTAGACTATATCTGTACCAAATTTCGTTTAAATCGGTTCAGTACTCTATGGGCTATGGGTGAAAGCGTAACAGACAGACAGACAGAGTTACTTTCGCATTTGGATTTTTGCAACTACATACGAACTTACTATTTTATTTTTAATTTGAACTGGAAAATAATAGCTAAAAAACGTAGAGCAAGGTAAATATACACAGAAAGAATGAGGAGATTGTGATAGTAGTGAAAAGTGGCTAGCCTTTAAACACAATAATAAGACTTCAACGAAAACAGCAAACTACAAGTCCCAAGCTTAAAAATCGATACATACATTGTATATTAAACAATGTTCTATTATCTGAGGAAGCGTGCGTGGTGTTGATCCGAGGCGTCGCTAGAGTGGCTCAATTGGCATCAATGGCTGCGCGGAACGGGCCGGCTCATCAAGCTAATCATCCAAATGAGTCTCTTGCCGCATTCCTAATCATACCACTAGGGGTGCTGGTTTGGGTTCTACGCTAAAAATAAAATACCAATTGTCTTATTATTCGAGGACTCTTGTTCTCCGTGAGAACTTAGAATGGTAAATCGATAGATAGTTTCGCCAAAAACACCCTCAGTCGACTATAGGTTTTACGAAAAAATACTTAATCGATAGATTGTTTCATCGAAGTAATTCTTAGCCGATCGTTGTTTCTACTAACTAAAAATAATTTGACAATTAAATCAAATTAGGAGATTCGTCGTTGCTTCTTGTTGAGTGACACCGAACCGACAAGGTGAATTACGTTGAGATATTATTATGTATTTATTCTTTTTGTTTTGTCGTAGTCAGGTGCAGCAGAGTGCACGTAACTTAGCTAGCCCGAGCTGGGTTGCAATACTTGCAATTGTCATTCAGATAAATATGATTCTGTTATAAACCTCGATTGATTTGAAACTAGAGTCAATATACAAATCACTGCATAGAACCTTTATTGAAGCCTGGCACAGACTCCATTATTGATTCGACGATCGTTAATTAATGGCCAATCGATCAAATGTGTAATGTTCTATTCATAAACATCATACTAAGTATTTGATAGAGTAAGTAGGTAGGGAGTAAGGCAGCAATAAAAATGCTTTTATATTTTGCGTAATGAATTAAGAAACTAGAGTGAAATAGGTAGTTTATAAGGAAAATATTTACAGAGAAGATTAAGGCAGTATGGTATTTTTTTTTCCATCACCAAATGCAATTCAATAACGATCACAATACTCTGTTACATACAATGTATGGATCTACAATCACTGCCATCTAGTAGCAGCTCTTTACATTACGTCCTTGTTCCCATTCTGTATTGCAGATGGAATAGGGACTCATGTTTATAACCTGCCGTTATCCCATAACAGGACTGGGAACTGCGACATTTACTTTTGCTAATAGTTCCTGTGTTATATCATAGATGGCGTTGATTTATAGTAAATACAATTTAAGGGGTGACAACAAAGCACAGAATGGACCATTGTAGAATTTGACAGTATGAATGGTAAAAAATATGTTCTGTTATTTGTGTATCCCTCATCCATTGTGGTATGTTAAAACAGGAATAGGTGTAAATACAAACATAAAATAACTGATTGTACTATTTCTGATTATAACAATTACATATTTGTCAATTAGGGTAGGCAAGATTCGGAAATACGCATGCCCACGTATTATCTGAATTGATAAAGGTGTAAATAGAAAGTGGTTAGTAGATGTGACGAACAAATTGTCATTTTTATTTAGCATGGTGGGCGCTCGCCTACGTGACGCGATGGGAGAGTCGGCTCTACTTAATGCCGCTACTACCGCCTACAGGAAATGCAATCAATTTGGTAGCTTGCTTTCTTTCTTTGTTTTTATGTTACGCAATTGAATTATTCGTCTTTGGATTTTTTGTACTACATAAGGCCCTGGTACCATTGCTTTCTTCTCTACCGTCTTAATAATAGGAAATGCTCCGAAGGGTTATTTCAACTAGTCTTTCCATTTCACTCCCAAACAACACTCGCTGGTCAGCGTTGCCATCCCCATAGCAAGCAGGGACTGTGGCCCGTACCAAACCAAGAGGTTCAGTTTTTCTTTTCTGCACCTGTTCCCTCTTATAATACCGGGCTCTTTAATTTCTAACTTGATGTACAAAGTTACTTTATTTATTTTCATTTCATAATGTAAATTTGTCAGTGAAATCATTTATGATTTATTTGTTGACCAAACATTATATAGCGTTAATGTTTATTAAAATTTATTTAACAAAAAAGGTGTACCTGGAAACGCAACGAGTCCTGCCGGTGATAGATCATTGGGAAACACATTTTTGTAAACCTTCGCATGTCACGAGCACATTAATCTTTCAAAATTTAGTTTGTTTGTTCGATAGCCGAAAAAAACCTTTTTCACGTTCAAACTTTGCAGCAGAATTGAACATCACGCAAAATTACCCAATCGAGATACATACATATAGCTATGTAGGCGTTTCGACTAAATCCTACTGTCAATTACGCGTATAGTAACTAGATATTGTTTTACATTTATTTTGTATCATTTTACTTTTAGAGCAATCAGGTCTGATCAGACGCAACAGATCAGCAGCAATCAGATTTTTAGAACAGTCCGAATAAAGCTCCCACCAGAACTTACTTAACTAACTTACAACCACTTACATCTTACTACAACTAACTTACATCTATCAGTAAAGGACACAATATTTACAGTTCGGAATCCAAAGTACAACTTACTTTAGAGTACTTTTATGCACTTGTTTTACGGATATCAGAAAGTTCTGAAATAGCAGTGGTATACACAAATATACTTAATTATATTCAATAACACACCCAGACACGGAACAAACATCGGTGTTCGTCACACAAATATTTGTCCCGGGAGGGAATCGAACTCACGATCTCTTGGAATCGTAGGTAGTGAACCTGGGTCACTAACCACTGTTCCACCGAGGAACGGTCTGTTAAGGTCTTGATAAACTTTTGCGAATTACGTTTACTTTAAAGAATACAGGATAGGCTTAGCATCCTTGGCATAGATATGGCTCTGTAATGGGGAATGCTCTGAAGAGTTACCTATTTCAACTAGTCAGCTGAAGTCTTAAGTGCTGGTCAGCGCTGCCATTATTCGCACACCATGCAGGCACTGGTGGCCCGTACCAAGAGATTCCGTTCCTCTTTTCTGCCCCTTGTACCCTCCTATAATCACAGGATCTTCAACCAAGCAGGTCTTCAGGGTGAGGTCGACAGGCTCAATAGCGTCTATTCTGCCTGCATATGCGGACCTCACAATCGCTTACCATCAAGTGAGTTGAGGAGTTAGGTCACTTTGGGACCTTTGATTTAAAAAAAATAGGTAGAGAAGTTATTTTTAGTTAAAATTATATAATGATGACATTTAGCACGTAATCCCCTTAACCCAGAGCCCCAATTTCTAATGTGCAAGTGTCACGCCCGGACGGCTGCCGACGTCTCGGGGGAACTGGGTCAGAGCTGCGTCGATTGCGTTTGCATCGATTCCAAAACAACGTTGTTTATTTACTGAGTGCGTGCGAGGCGCAACAAAGGGTTGCCCGGTGCGTGCGCGGGCCGGGGTGGCGCGCGCGTGGAATTTGATACATTTTACCCGTAAAGTTACAGTGAGCTTTGGTGAGTGGTTTTTCTTGTCAGTTATGGTTATTTTTTTCATTGAATAATACCTAATGGCTTCAGTCAGGTTCTTTTTTTCGGGAAGACTTTGCTGTTTGCCTTTAATGCTAACCTTCGCCGGACAGATGGGGGAGCGGAAAGCTTATACCCCTAGTAATTTTAACCACGTCTGTCTAATGGCACTCGAACCTCGGCTCAGAGCAGCTCTTACCCAGCTAAAATTTTATAATGGATAAATAATAAAAGTTTCATATTTGAATGAAACCTGGTAACTTTTGTGGTATGACAACCCCAGGCAATCGCGAAGGGGTGCAAATGTACCGCGCGTGCTGGAGCCCAGCGGGGGCGCGGCGCAGCAGCCCGGTCGATGGGGCCCGGGCGCGGCGGGCGCGGCGGGGCGCCCGCGACAGCGCGCCCTGGCACCGGCCGCCTGCACAGGCCCGGACCCGGGGGTGGAAGCTACACATGACAATTTGGTGTCTTCTAGACAAATACAAACATCCGAACGATGTACAGAAATGTACAAAAATGCTATCAATCCATTTCTTGCAGTAGGCTGATTACCATCCTCTTACTTCATCCTACCTTGATTTATAATCAAATTTGAATATCTTCATTACCAACTTTTTACAAGCTGAACTATCTGGACCCTGGGCGCGTGAGATTGCAGAACTAGCTTTCCACCTCGAACCCTGCATCAGTTAGTCTATAAACCACAATCTTGTCCCTACCATCCGTTTCCTCTTGGTCGCCTGCAGTCCTCCCCTGTGGCTTGGCGTGCCTTAGCGCGTGCCAGCCGCGGCGGCAGTCCGCGCCGCAGCGCCATGCCGCCCGCCCCGGAGCGCAGCCGCCGGCCCGCCTGAAGATGAATGGCCGCAGATCAGACGCCTCCACCTCCACTGACGACTTGAAGGTCAGCCAACGCATCTCTCTGTTTACCCAATAGTGACACCGCGGTCATATGCTTTGGCTGCCAATCAGTGATATAGCTAGTGTGTATTATTGTGAAGAATCCGCATGGCGGAAGGTTTCAAGTTGATTTGCAAAACGAGTAATGAATGAAACTGTCGATTAGAAATTTGTAGAAATCGTTATAATGGGAAAATACAGTCACTAAGTTGTGAACTACTTGGGTTTCGGGAAAGGTGTCAGGACGGCACTCAGACAGATTCACCCTATAACTTATTATATAAAGTGAGTAATTGTTGTCATTAAATATTGAGTGGTAAGTGTAATAATGGTGGTGTTCCAGGAGCGTCCGCTGTGCCTGTTCTACTTCACGCACCCGTTCGGCGTGCTGTCGCCGGAGCCGCCGCGCGCGGTGCCTGCGCCGGCGCACGTGGCGCGCGCCTTCCTCAACATGGAGCCCGTGTCGCCGCTGTTCTTCTCCTCCGACTCGTACGCGCCCGACTCCACCTCCTCCGCCGCGCACCTCAACTTCGACCTCGGCAACGCCAAGGTGCACAAGAACCCCGTCAACCTCGTCAGCGTGGCCAAGACCAGGAAGTGCACCATCGACCTGAACGTGGGGCGCGAGGCGCTGTCGTCCTCGCTGCTGTCCAGCGACATCTGGTTCAGCTCGGGCTCGAGCGCGCGCAGCTTCGAGTACACACGGCGGCTGCTGCCGTACAACCGCATCCTGCCGCCGCTGCGCCTGCCCGCGCCGCAGGACGCCGCCGACAGCTCGGACGACCTGTGGCCGGCGAAGTGCATGAACCCCGCGCGGTTCTCGCTGCCTCCCATCAAGTTGCCGAAGACTAAAGTGTGTGTGGCGAGTAAAGTGCGGTGCGCGCGCGTGGAGGAGGCGCGCGCGGCGAGCGGCGGGCCCGTGCGCGCGCCCCCCACGCGCCGCGCGCTCGGCGTGCGCAAGCGCCGGCCGCGCCGCAGCGCCGTGCGCCGCCTGCTCGCCACGCTCATGCAGCGCGCTGTCAAAGGTAAGTCTCTAAATTACCTTACTATCATAAACTTAACAACAAACTTTTTGCTATAAACTTCTTTGAGATTATCGAGTACGTCAAAATCTTGTCCTCATCCAAGTGCCAGACATTTGACCTGAAAGCTTGTCAATTTATGTAAACAGAAAACACTCTTGAAAAGACTCACCACGCGGTATTCGCGACGGTTCTAGGTACATAAGGGTTCTAACGATAAAATGGGTAAAAAACTACGAGTGAAATAAGGAAAATCTTCCCTACAAATAGTGGTTTCAAGTGTGGTGTGTGAGTGAGAGGTCGCGTGCGGCATGGGGTACTTGCTGGGCCGCTGCCCGGTGCTGCACGGGTGCTGCGGCGCGCCGCTGCGCGCGGGCGCGGCGCTGGCGGCGCTGCCGGGGCTGCTGGGCGCCGCGCTGCTGCTGGTCGCGTTCGCGCCGGCGGGGCGGGAGGCGCTGGCGGCGCTGGGCGCGCCCGCGCGTGCGGCCGACGCGGCGCGCTTCGTGCACGGCGCGCTGGGCGTGCTGCTGTGCGCCGCGCACGTGCTGCTCCTGGCCGCGGTCTACCACCAGAGCGAGTGCCAGTGCGAAGTCTACATCTGGTTCATGATCGTGTTCTGGGTCGCGCTGCTGGTGGACACGGCCGCGCTCGCGGTGGCCGCCGCCGTCGCCAACAACATCCTCTTCGCGACCGTATTCCCTGTCGTCGTGTTAGCGTCATTGTGTGTGTCTTTCTATCTCACCGCAGTCGTTGCCAACTATAGGACGACTATACCATAGGCTTGTGTATAAGTGCTATTTTGAGTAATAAAACCAGTATAAACAAGTTCCCTTTTATTGTCATTAAAACATGACACAACTCCTTATTTACAAAACAGTTTTATATTGGTAAACAGGTATATTAAAGGATATAACTTGTACCTATAATATTCATTTAATATAAATTAAGTATTTATCCTAGACTGTACATATATTACAACCACACATGTTGCCTGTTGAGGCTCGTTCTGATTAAGCCATTTCTTTCCTTTGTTTTGACAAAGCGTCACAAAAGGCTCAGGCCTTGGTATCGTAAAGCGCAGCAGCGAAATAATTTCCTTGTTTTGTGCAAATTGTGGTCACAGTGCGGGCGCGTCACGCGACGGCGCCCACAGCCAGGGGGATGTAGGTCACACGCATTCAGGATGCTTCACGAGGAAACCGTTCTTACAGTGATCCTTTGCATGACAACTTTGGGACTGTGTTTGATGGTAATGTATCATTATTAATGCAGGTTATCATTTTATACACTACATCTAGCTTTCAGTCAGTATAAAAGTCTTCATTCTTCACTTTCGAGGAATTGGAGTCGTCATCGTTGCTCTCCTGCTCTTCGAGCACCTCCAAGTAGACCTCTTTTTTGATGTGGACATCCTCCATGACCGCGTCGCACGCCAGCGAGTCCACCGCCTGACCCAGGCCCGAGCTGGAGCTGCGAACGCTTTTGATAGCTTTGAGGATCTCCATTTTGACCGTGAGCTTCTCGTCCTCCGTCATCTTCTTCAGGGACGGGATGAGGGATAGGACGAAGTGCTTGTCCTCGTCGATGTCTTCCACGTAGACGGCGGCGCTGGTGGAGGGCGCGGGCTCGTCGGGGCGCGCGCGCTTGGCGCCGGGGCGCGGCGCGGGGGCGGCGGGGGCGGCGGGGGCGGGCTCTTCGTCGTCCAGGTGCGGCAGCAGGAAGGCCATGTGCCGGTAGTACACGTAAACCTTCTTGCGGATGTGGTGTCCGTCCCGCACCTTGCGCTCCACCTCCACTTGCCGCTTGAACGTGTCCCGCAGGTTGCGCCACTTCTTCGACAATTCTGTAACTGGAGAATAAACAAATCTTAATAGGAAATAAAAAAATAATAATTCAATAACTCCAAGTGTTTAACCGACGAAAAGGAGGAGGCCCTCAATTAGGTTCCATTTTTACAAGGGCAACCTTCGAAAAATGTATGACCGTATTGTGTTTTAGTTGCGTTATCATATCTTAGTTTGGTATTCTCTTTAGGGTGTTACCATCTGTTGGTCTTGTACTGATGATGAAGCTACAGAACTCTTCAATGATAAGGAATTGAAAAAAGTTTGGCTAGAAAAAAAATATGAAATCCTAGACGACTAAAAGAATCACATTAATCCGTTATTTGGACTCGTATTTTTCATGTTGTATGATCACTAACAAGAAATTATGAAGTATAGTGCTTAGAAGTTTCGGATGACGTCACGATAAGGTATAATTTTTGCCTAACCGTGACGTCACAAGATGAATTGAGAACCTTCCTGTTCGTAGGAGTTACTGAATCATCCGTATACGTTTGTTTTTTTTTTGCAGTACTTCATTTAATTTTAATATATTTCGTCAGGATGGTCCGTTGCTTGGCTTATTAATTTAATACCAGTGGGGCTACCATGAGTTTAAAACTTACGCGCTCGATATCGCCTCGTAAATATGTCTATGAAAAACTTGTACAGCGCCGCCTGGTGGTTACGCGAAGAACTACAATCGGCCATAATATGAAAAAAACAACTAGATAGGTTTTTAACGTACGTAAGTTTACGATAGCCAACTCATGGTAGGGCCTCTGAACAACAAAAAATTTAAATTAGTTTTTAGTGAGGGGTTTTCATCAGTAAAATATCCACGGACAAAACGTATTTTATAGCCCAGACCGCGTACATGTCAACGCGTTTCTTTTAAAACATAGGTAATCATCAGTGATATAAAAAAAGTTTAAGAACTTTATAAGTTCTTGTTTTTTTTCCTAACTGACTTACGATGATGGCTTGGAGTAGCCTCGTCATCATCACCGGACTTGCGGGGGAGCGATGGCTCTCATTCCTAAGATACTTACGTTTTTGTACCCAGATCTCATTAAAGATTCGGCCGGGAGCTCCCCGGACGACAATTTAAACTAGGCAAATCCGCAGAAACCCAGACGGAGAGCTACCTTTTAACCTTAGCAAGGAATGTAATAAGCACACGTTGTGATTAACATTACATCCTATTTACAAGAATTCTTAAGAGTAAAAAAATCACGGTACAGACCCTAATGTCAATATTTTTGAAATGTTAATGTTTAAAACAAATACCCAAGTCCACAGTTCCAATACTGTGTTTTCCAAGTTTTAGGAACTTACTTTTGTTTTCTTTCTCCGCTTTGGAGAAAGTGTCCCAGTCGGGCAGCAGTTCCTTGGCCACCTCGCACCATATCTTGTGGCGGAAGTGCGCGTTGGAGCGCTCGGGGCAGTCCTTGGCGTACAGCGCCGGCCACTTCTGCACCTCGCGGATGATGTGCAGCGGGTGCACCTCCTGGAGGATCTTCTTCATCTTCCTCATCGTCTCAGTCTGATGACGTAGACGCAGTGGAGCGCGACAGTTGTTTGTTTACTCGCGCCGCGGCGATCGAGCCGGCACGCGTCGTCTGGCGACTGACGAACGCTCCCGAGCGGCGGCGAACATGCACGAACGCGATTCTATACCTGCTTCGACCGAGCCGCTGCGCTCATACGCGATTCGATAAACGCACAGTATGCAATGCACTTTTATGTAGTTACACACTTATTCACCAAACTGAGGAGTTAAACAATTTTGTAGGTGAAGTTTATGGCGGGTGGGATCGCAAATGACCCTGTGATAAGCAAATGGCGCCGCAGCCGTGACGCGCCGCACCGCGCTGCCTCCACTACTCGCCGCGCGGAGCGACGCGAGCGGGCGCGGCCCCCCCCCCTCCCCACCTCCCCCTCCCATTCGCCACGCTCATTATTGCATGAATATTATTTTACTAGGTAGGCGCATGCTATCGTAGTTTTAAAAAAATATGCGACAAGTTTGTTGATCGTTGACGATAATTAGGTAGATAATATTTTTGACATACTTTATCACATGATGTATGTATGTACTTTATTTATTTATATAAATTACCTACACAACATGATACTTAAGCTAGGAGACTTAAAATCTAGTTACTCAACCCGGGTAGGTACAGTTTGGAAAAAATGGCATTTCTGCCGAATAGCCCAGTAGAATTCTTTCGCAATTCGATTTAATTCGCAAAAAGCGATGTAATTAGTTCTGCATTTTTGATTAATAGTGAAAAAAATGGCAAAATTACGATTATACCTAACCTCAATTTCCACAAGTTTTTCGAAGTTTCAAATTTGGATTTTGAACTACCTTAATATATTCATACAAGTTACGAACAAGTTCAAATTTAGCACCTTTTTTTTAAATTAAAAACTATTTATTAATAGGCTTTAAAGTCGTAATTGCTTATTTCTTTCTTTACGGTTGTGAAGTGCATCCCAACGCGCTGTTTTTCGCGCCGCTCGATGTTTATCTTACCTAAGGCGTCCTTATGGAGTAAAATCCATCAAAAGCGGTAAATTATAATGTATAGAAATGTACTTTATCCTTTAATAGTGTCCAGCCCTCGCTTCTGGTATATTATTCACAAAAACATTCGTCTTAAATCCCTCTATCTATGGATATAAAAAACCTCTTCAAAATCCGTTGTGTAGTTTTAAAGATTCAAGCATACCTACATAGGGATAGACAGATGCGGAAAGCGACTTTGCTTTATGCTATGTAGTGTTTTTTTTTGTATGATGATGATGGAGAAGATAAGGCCGGTAGTTGGCAGGTCTGATCCTGCCAACTACCGGCCCATAGCTATAACCTCAGTACTGGGTAAGGTGTTTGAGCGGATTATTAACGCCCAGCTCATCCGCTACCTAGAGGATCACTCGCTGCTGCATGACCGTCAATACGGTTTTAGACCAAAACGGTCCACGGGTGATCTTCTAGCGTACGTTTCGCACCTCTGGGGGAGGCTATGGAGAAGCACGGCGAATCTATGGCAGTTAGCCTTGATATCGCTAAAGCGTTTGACCGTGTATGGCATCGTTCGCTTCTCTCCAAGCTCCCGGCATACGGTCTGCCACCTCGCTTATGCGAATGGATTGCGGGATTTTTGGAGGGGCGCAGGATTCGTGTCCTTTGTGACGGACGCACTTCCTGTTTCCACCCAATAAATTCCGGTGTACCTCAAGGTTCCGTTCTGTCGCCGACATTGTTTCTGCTGCATATCAATGACATGTTGTCACTAGGCAACATTCATTGCTATGCAGATGACAGCACTGTCCACGCACGTTATTTTGGAAGACCTGGGGTAAAGCAGACCGAGACCGAGGAAAAGAGGAACCTTCTTGTCGCCGAGCTTGACGGGGTCTTGGACCGCATTTCCGAATGGGGCTCATGCAATCTTGTCGAGTTCAATGCCAAGAAGACACAGGTGTGTGTTTTTCTAGTAAAGTGTCTCCTTTCCTTTCCCATCCTACTCTTCAGAGCACCCCTTACCAATACAGGATAGCCTTAGCATCCTTGGCATAGATGTTCGCCGCGACCTGAACCAGCGGGATTACATCGAGAGCGTCATTAGAACAGCCTCCCGCAAACTGGGGATCCTGAACAGAGTGCGGCGATTTTTCACACCGGTGCAGCTCTGCCTTCTTTATAAGGCACAAGTTCGCCCATGTGTGGAATATTGCTGTCACCTCTGGGATGGCTCCGCAAAATACTTGCTCGACGCTCTCGATAGGTTGCAGCGACGTGCTATCCGTATTGTCGGTGATGTAGAGGTGTCCGAAACTCTGGAGCCTCTACAACTACGTAGAGACATTGCCGGTCTTAGTGTTCTCTACCGTCTCTTTAATGGGGAATGCTCTGAAGAGCTATTTCAGCTAATCCCTCCCTCCCCTTTCCACTCCCGAACGACACGTGCAGGACAGCGCTGCCATCCACATACAATGCAGTCGCTGGTGGCTCGGACTAAGAGGTTCAGCTCTTCATTTCTGCCCCGTGCCATTAAGGCATGGAATGCCCTTCCAGCTCATGTTTTCCCTCCCTCCTATGATCCCGGGCTCTTCAGGCGGGGCGTGAAAAAAAAAAAAAAAGATAAAATATTTTTTTTAGATGAATGTCTTAAATGCTTAGGACATTTTGCCAAGAAATTAATAAGTAAACTAGTAATAAAATATATATCAAAAATGGCTCACGCAATATTGTACAAGATTAGTAACATAATTTATTAATTATATTGACAACCGGCTCGTGAGCATGCGATGTGGCGCGTTGATGTTTTTATTATCCGTATTTGGCATAAGCTTCGCACTCTGCTTCGCGCGCGTCATGTTAATCTGTATTATTATCTATTGTCATGTATTTGATACAAAATCCTCTAAGCAAATAACCTACAGTATTTAATAGCAATATTTCTTTTCGGTGATGAATTAACTCGTACATTTATTCACAGTGTGCCAAACATTATCAATCCAGGCACCAGATTAGAGCATTTATTTGTATTCCCTCGAAAAACATATTTTCTACTTTTGCTAGCGCATATAATTATATAATAATTAAATTGTAGGTATGTACGGATGAATCTCCTATCGAAAAAGCAATGAAGCTACCATTAAGACCACCGCAATGTAGCATATCGGCGTTATTTGTTTGGATAATATGATTGCTATTTCATTCCATCAGGCACTGAAGTGCTAAGCTAAACATTATTTCCTTTTTCCGCAAGGCAATGTAAATCATAAGATGAGATCATGAAGATGATTAGGAAATGCTTTTTATGTTCGATATTCATCATCATTCATCATCATCATCATTCTCCTGCTCTTGTCCGACGCTAAGTGGGGTCAGCGCAACATTGTATACTTCTTACACTCGCCTCCCATTTTAAGTTCGATATTATCGTGGTTTAAGTCATCGGCTGCGTGCAGTGGTGTCTAGGTGGTTCAATCCACTTTAGTAGAGACGGTTTCGTTTACTCACCGCAGTTCTTACAGTTCTCTCCCGGGTTATCAGATCAAACAATTATATCAATTGCGCTCCTGAATGCGGATAAGTGCGAACAGTCAGGCAGGTACGTGAAGGCACTTAGTTTGTATCGTTATTATTATGGATGCGAAAGTGCGTTTGTAGCCTCTTCACACTTAAATCTATTTAAAATTGCGCATTTACACAATCAAGAGGAGCACGCAGGAGGACACATTGACATAATAGGCATAAAGAAAAAAAAATACAGGATTTGATTAAAAATCGCCATTGCAAATGTGATGGTTGTGCTGGAAAAAATAAAACTGTAGCTGTAGGAATTAAATGTGAGCGCAGCAGCCAGTCGAATGCTGGAACAAAATAATTATGTAGGTACCTCCAAGTGAATAATATACGAGTAGGAGCCGAAGTGTCGTCCGAGTCGAAGTCCATATAAACGACCAATTTCCTCGACGCCTCACGACCCGTGTTATGGGACTTGCATGGAAAGAGATTCTAAATCGTACAAATATCGAAGGAATGGTAGCAAAACCTAAGCACAAAGTGTACAGTAGTGCTCTTCTAAAACAGACATTTACGGGAGACTAGCGTCGTGGAGTCTTTTCAGACATCACGTGAGTGGATGTCTGAAAAAAGAAAAATCTGTCTGAAAAAAAAGTTTATTTTTTCTTATTGCTTGTATGTGTCACTTTATAAACTTTTGTTATTCTGTATTCTTTTTAATCAAAGGTATCATAATAATCTGAGCGTGTCCGCGGCGCGGGCGCAGGAAGCGGCTCATCAGCGAGCGGAGCCCGGAGTCCCGGACTGATTACATGATTAACGAGGGCCGCAATCCGCGCGTACGCTCAGTTCAAAGATCATTCGTTTATACTATTAGCTGGGTCAGCTGGGTACTGCACAGGCTATCCTAAATCTTCCATCGTTATATTGTTACTTGTAGGTTTTAATACACCAATACAAGGTGTCGCTTATTTACTTTTTACTTATTCTGCAGCAGTCTTAGAATGGGACTGTTATTTTGTTTCATACTTTATAAAAATCAAATAGATACATACATAAAATCACGCCTTTTTCCCAGAGGGGTCGGCAGAGATCACGTCCAGCGATCTAATTTTCACCTCTGTGGGAAACGTGTCGTGACGGGTTGTGGACCACGTCGCCGCTATTCTGCCTTGTGCATTGTTTTAACAAGGTCATTCCCGTTCCCACGAGAAGCAAGGATATATGACGGGGGAAATGAAAAGGGGAGGAAGGATACTATCGCGTCGGATGATTTGGACTGAGTCGATAGTAGCTCGAGGAACCGGGGTCGCTTACAAGTATAGATAGTTGTGACTGGTATCCCCTGACTGAAAAAAATCAAACCTCAATTTATAATGTCCAAGCGATTTTGGCAAGGGCGGCCACGAATCTCAATAGATAATTTATCTTGTCTGTGGATTACCTACCAGTCGGACAAACAATTAACAACCACATACTCCACTTCTGTCTTGTAAACGACACGCATTAGTAAAAAAAAACAAACATTTTATTAGAACAACTCGTCTTTGCACGGCTCCGTGCGCACGCGCCGGAACTGGAGCGTGCGCTGAAGAGACCGGCCGCGGCAGGACCAGTCAGGACTATTCAGAGACAAATCATAGATCATGTTCCTTGATTTATTTATTTTTAATGAAGCTTGTGTCTTACAACTACACGGATAAAATAAAGAAGAAAAATAAAGTTTATTTAGTGACACTAACAGGATACCAAGCGATAAAAGTGTTTACTTGAAAATAATATAAAAGTTATTACAAAATAAGCATCCACTCAGCTTGTGTCGTGATGTTTGAGAAGAATCCAAGACGCTGGTCACCCGTAAATGCCTGTTGGAAAAGCGTACAATAGTATTCACGTTACACGTCTCTATTTTAATTAGAATACCTAAAAAGTTATGAAAGTCACAAATCCGTTTTATGCCGAATAACTTCGATTCATTCACGAATACCAAACAAGTCATACAGAAGCTTTAAATGTGTTGAATAAGGAAATAATGAAGTGCATCTCCTTAAGTGAAGAAGTTTTGCGTAAACGGTCAAGTCTCAGCTGTGCCCATCACATGTTGTGGCAGCCCTGCCTCGGGCCGCGTGGCCGGCGCGCCGCGTCGTCCGTCAGTGCTCGCTGAGAGCCGCCCGAGCTCGCCGGCCGCCAACCCGTGCACCCGCGCCATACTCCCGCTGGGAGACGCGGGCTGCCACCAGCCACATCGATCACCACCCCACGTGGGCTGACTCGAGCTGAAGGTACGAACTACACAACTTTACCCACACCATTTTCCGTGACCCAATAGCTTTGTTATGGACGCTTTCACGGCCGAAAACTTTTACATGCGGAAAATTTCGGCAATATTGTCGTTCGTAAACTATCGTGTGAGCACTTTAACGTGTTTTCCTTCAGGTAAATATAAATTATGCGGAATATGCGCAAATAGTTTGTTACGTAATTTTACCATAAGATTGTTTTCTTATTATTCATGCAACAATTAAATTTCAAAATCCTTATCTGGATGAAAATAGGTCAACAAACAATAACAGCGGACAAACAACACAAGTTTTAAACAATGAACAGAATACAACTCCTTAATAAAAAGGAGTTAAATATTTTTTTCAATTCGCTATCGTAAAGTTTAATGTGCCTTCTTTATGAGGTAATTGGCTTCCTTCCGTGCCGCGTCTCGGCCGTCCTCACTCCTCAGGCCGGCGGGTTACGAACTTATGAACCAATATTTCCTCGTTCCGACTCGCTCGACCTAGCAGGAACCCGAGCTTACTTTACTGCCCAAGTTTCTGTGTCGTGCAAACAGAGGATCATGCCGTCAGACTGTCAGACGTGAATCAACAAATTATTCACACGAACCGTCTGGTTTTCTTTGGAAAAAAAAGCTTAGAAACTATATAATGCTAGAAAACAAAGGCGTCAAACGTAACATTAAAAACAGAGCATAAGTTCACGAGCTGGTGCTCGAATTGTTTACATTCAGGATATGACGTGTGTAATACTTGTACAGTAAATCACTTAAAACTGCCCATAAGAGACTTTTAGGTACAACCCGGAAAGAAATTGTTAATACATCTTGGTATTTACATGAATCATATTTACAAAGTAATCGTCATTTTAACTTGGAGCGGGTGTTTAAACGCGGCACCAGCTGTTTGCCTGAAGCAATTCACCGCGCTGATAAGGCGAAGGCTGCACTTCGCGGAATTACAATTTGAATGACTGATTCTGGTTTTAGATTTCGATCGAGTTGGGCAAAGGAGCTTAGCGCGTCTGTCCTCCGCTGTCGCTTTGTTTCCGTATCGATTTGCCGCTATTTTTACAGTAAGTTCATTAACCAGTTCGGTACGTGCGGCTTGACCTACCTCAGGCTTTCCAAGGGCACTGTAAATGCCTTTTTAATCTAATCCGTTAATCGCTGTTTTACTTAGACTAAGATTACCATAAACAAAGTGCTTTGGCCATTATTCCTGCTATTACATCAGTCCCCTCGACTAACGTAAAGAGTGGACTCTTTAGTAGTACAAAAACAAATAGTGAATCGTTATAAACAACAATAATATTATCCAAATTAGGTATCTGGTACCGTTTTTTATGCCGTTGCTCTATTATTTCAAAAGTATACCTATAAATAATAAATAAATAAATAAATAAATAAATCTTTATTCAGTACCATATTTACAATCGAGTTTTATATGATTGGAATCTCCTTTTAAGCGCATAGGCACTTGTGTTAGGAGATCCCGTTCTTCCGTAGTACATTCAATACAATAAGATTAAATACAAATAATATAATTAAAACAATTCAATAAAATACAATTCAATACTACATTTGTGTTACAATATGACTGAAATACAAGCCGCAATTACATAAATTTTATTATTTATTTTAGTAGATAAATTTCAAGAGCAAAAAGAGAATATTGTAATCTGTTGATTCATTCAATGTCGTCCATTTAAGTGGTAGTTTACGAACATTGATGTATAAGGAATTTGTTTTAACATTTACAAGTTTATTTTCGGACCTAGCGGCTATGACAAAGCAGGATAAATCTTGAGTTGCCATGACGGATGGGTTAATTAATTAAGTGTAGTTCATCCCACATCTGGGGTACGGAGCGCGAACAAACAGGCTCTTATTTTAGCGCAGAGCGGTCCCTCGGGACTTCCTCCATGTTATTCGATGACGTCACGCCTGTCTGAAACGCGAACGTTATTTAACGGTATTCTTAGATAAGAAATCAATTTGAGCAATAACATTCCATGTATGGAACGAATCCACTTGCTTATTAATTCTGAGAAGGATAATAATGTGTGTAATGCAATTGAATATTAGAATTGTGTTACCTACCCGATGTGTAGCATGAGCTATCGCTTAAAGCCTCTCTCCTGCGCTTTGCCTGTCAGGGTCAAGGGCACAGCTGTTGCGGACGTCTGCGCCTCGTCTCGGGATACGACCCGGTTCCCGGAATACGAGGGGGAATAGTTCAGAAGTTGCGTTGTTAAACAACTTTACCGATTAAACTCGCTCTGCTTGAAATCTAACTGCGCTTTCAAATCTTATCTAACTGTGTTCGTCTATGTTTATATCTCTTGCTGTGTTCATTCGATTAATAAACATTTCGCTATGATTTATTGAGCACAATGAGATTCTTCTCGTGAGTCAGACGCGCATCGTACGGTTGTTGAGGCGACGCCGGTCCGGTGGGCGGCGTACAGAGCCTTACCCATGTTGACAAACAAAGAAAAAACCTGCCAAGTGCGAGTCAGACTCACGTACCGAGGGCACAGTATAAAAGATTTTTGTACAGAGCAATAGCTCATACTGAGCTATTTACTTTGGTTATTACCTATTAAGCGAACTTGACCAAATTCTAAAGCTGCGTACGGATTAGGCGTACACTTGTACGCGTGTCCGGAACGGCATGTCCGTACCTTTAGCTACGCGTACACTTCTCTACCTGCAGTTTTAGATAGCATTCTTACTAATCTGGTATAAAGTGCAGTATTCAATGAGATCAACTTCAGGAACGTTAAAAACCCTCTTATTTGGTAGATGTTCTGATCCCACACCCGCTCGTGTAGCGGGGCCCCGCAGCCCCACGGCGTTCTAAGAACCCTCGCTTCCGCAGCTCCGAGGCGTTTCTCTCATTGTGTGCATCCATACGAGCGGCGCGCAGACAATGCGATCACATTCCGACATATTACCGAGAAGATAAATAGCTTATAAGGTGATGCACGCGAACATTCATATTTACGGCATTTATGTTATCGGGACACGTATTCTACATAGAATGTATAGCTTGTTATTTTGTAACTGTCATTCAGGATATCAAGGGACAGGTCGTATATTCAGATTTCAACGCTTTTAGGATCATAGGAGATTGATGTAGGCGGTAATACTACCTAAATACATATAAGTAGAAACTGACTGACTGATATATCAACGCACAGCCTAAAAGGCTAAACGTAGGCACTTGAAATTTGGAATCAGTAATTACATCGTGAAATTATAGTGGTGGTTTACCCGTGGCAGAAAGATTTGCCTTTAGTAGTACTATCGAATCTTGGTTATTTCTTAAAAAAAATATTTTTCAACTCGGAAGCGTGAGTAGCTATCGTTCTTTTAAGAGAGGTTACGTTGTCAGAAACTGATAGCCGGATGAAATTGATGATTAAAACTTAAAAAGCTCTACCCCCTAAGTAATAAAACGGTTCGAGTGTGCTGTGCTGTCGTTTATCCCTTTCAAAAAACTGGTATTTATTGATTTTAATAAAAAACTGCACAACTCTATTTTACTGCTAAGATAGAATAATTTTACTGCGGGAAAACAACTACTAAAATTTCACGGTGGATACGAATATCATAGTAGATTAACGGCGGCGAAGGTATTGAAACTTTATAGAGCAGTTAAACAGAAAATATGTTAACAATAACATTGAACCAAAGAAAAGTGACTCGTAAACAAGATCAGTAACAATGGTAATGGTCTATCGTAAGCCTCCAGCCGCTGTTTTCCGAGTGACAAGTAATGTCTATTCAATGTTTACATGAATGAGTCATAAAGCGCGTTCCCAAGGCGAGAGACATTCCCGCCGGAGCGCGTCCCGATGACTCACTTTCTGTAGGGCTGTGTCGCTCTGAGCCAGGGAGAAACTTACATTTTACACTGGGTAATTGAGATATACGTCTTCGATAGACAAAATTGTATTGTTTGATGTATCAACCGTACTAGCATGTCCTAATTACAATCATGTCTACTAATTAATCGCACAAGAAACGACAGCGACAAAAAAGGTTTTCAACAACATTGTAATATTTACTTCAGCATGTAGTATGTTGTTGTACCTCTTACTTATAAATAACTAGCGTGTGTGTGTTTGCCGCAATGCAACAGTGAAATAGCATTGTATGATTGTATGTACAAACGCTTAATATTTTTAGCCCGATAATAATATTTTAATCGGGTTCTAAATTTGATTACATAACGCGGGATTAATGAAGAGGTTTGTGACCAATGCTTATCTAATTTTTAGTACAACAAGTTGCTTCATTTTTAAATATTCACAGCGTTAAGTTCGTTCTATTCTAATGATATAACACTCTAAAGCCCCTCTATTGGATAGAAATAATTGATCTGATACCCCTTCAATGTGTAAAGTCTATAAAGGCTTTACAGGGGGCAGCTAAAGCGACGTTGAGCGGGGAAATTACAGTAACCGACACAATGGCATCGATTCGATCACCATCGCTCACTAACACAGTCATTACCACTTGACTGCCGGCACCCTTGGCCTGAACGAGCATCTACGATAATGACAACCTTTCATGATTAATATAGACATGATGACTATCTCTTGTGGCATTCCTGGTCAGCCAGCTCTATCCGATTACCTGTCGGGAGAACCGGTTAGGACTCGCATTCAATAGTCGTAGTTTATATTACACAAAGTCACTCTAGATTTTCCTGTAAATACATACATTGTCGTTTTATTTTATTTTAAACGTGGTCTCCAATAATTTGAATCACGTGAGCACTTTTGATATAAAATATTCCGTGCTTTTTACACCTATTTTATTTGCGAGCGAATGAAGGTCGACTTAGATCGAAGGTTACACAATGTTTACTTTTTAAATTACGCTACGGAGTTCAGTTTCAGAAATAGAAAGCTTTACGCAGCCGTTTTCAAGTTCAGTGTAATTTGGAAACAAGCGGTGAAATATTAAAATTCGATTTCCCTCGCGAGCGTTTTCTGAGCGTCATTCCCGTGGGAGGAGCGGAAGGGGTAGGATACGTTAAATAGAAACATCTTTAATAGAACTTCACTCTTTATATTTGAAAATATCATTATTAGTATTCTTATTTAATTTTCAAAGTCAATGTCAAAGTCAAAGTTTTTATTGCAAACTAAGTGTAAGTTTTAAGTTTTATGAAGGGCGTCTGGTTAATAGTTAAGGGAATTTTCTAAGTGCGGCTTTTATCATAGAAAATGATACTATAACAAATATGTTCTTACGTCACACACAACCTAATTGCATTCAATATAGATAATCCATAGTTTATCCATGATTTACGTTAATAAGTGAGATTACCTATGACCATTACGTAGATAGTTTATTGCCTACGGGTAAGCTGCTCCAATAAAGGATTCGCTATATGTATGTAATTACTTACTTGTTATGTAACTTAGTTATTATTACACGCCTTAGGTATGAGGAGGATGTGTCAGTTTTCAATAACTGTATTTGGAATGACGTCACATGGGAATGTTCACGTGGTTCATCGTCTATGAACGATAAACTAAATACATTAATAGATTATTCAAAACAATAGCTATATTGTAGGTAGGTAGAGCTTTAACGGGCGAGTCAGAGTGTTTTCGCGGGGTCCATCCATCAAATCGTTATCACGCTACTTTGCGAAGTCGTGATTATCAAACCTGCGGCAAAGTAACTGCGGCGTCAAACTCGGGCATCAATCACTGCGGCGCCGCTGCGGCACCGGCCCGCCGCAGCCGCCGCAACAGGCTTCGGGCCGCATAGGCATTGTCTCCAGTCCACGGGTCATTAGACACCTTCTTATAAATAAAAATGAATTGCTGTTCGTTAGTCTGACTAAAACTCGAGAACGCCCGGACCGATTTAGATAATTTTGGTTTTAAAATGTTCGTCGTAGTCCAGGGAAGGTTTCAATGAGAAAATATAGAAAAAGAATCAGTATTGGCGGTATGAAATTCGCCGGGACCACTAGTCTTACAATAGAAACTTCATATGATTAATTTCCGGATCGGTTTTCGGTTACTGACTAAATTTCTAACTACCTCGGTATTTTTTAAAAAAATGTAATTAAACCGTATAAACGCTTCATCATTACTGAAACCAAAAATAACTTACAAAATAAAATGATACAGCACTATACTTACATTACACGCATTAAATGCAGTACATTTGTAAAGAAACAGCAACCATGACTTGCCGCTCCGCAGTTAACCCCGCACTGTGGCACGAAGTTATAATTCCAAGAACCACAGTCATTCTTTACTTCAGTAAGTTCAAGAACCTTTTGGTTTCAGGCGGCGAATAACTCGTTAATAGTGTTTAGTAAGTAGGGCGCGGAGCGACGACCCTCGCGTAGCTGATGATGGAGCGGCCGGAACCGAGATAGCGATCCCACCGCTGACTTGGGGCAGTTAAACTTACGCCACTCCGGATAAATGTTCCTCAACACCGATTATAGAGTTTGGCAAATTCTATAAATGTGAAAATGTGTCTATTACTCACATTTCGTGCAGGGCTGCGATTGTATGGGGCTGATTGTGACAAAGTTGATGGACAACCCTGCGCCTGGCGTGGTTAAAAGATATCATCGTCACTTTGTAATTAACTTTAAAAACTACTATATGTCATGCAAAAGTCACAAAGAAAAGCTAGTCTAGATATAATATTGATATTGTTGGATTTCATCCAATATCGGTCGCTGTGATCTAAGAGTGCGATAAAACTTGATAGCACACACCGCAGACGGGATGGAGTCGTCAAGGTCGCGCTCCTTTGTGTTCATCTGAACCCGCCGCTACGCTGCCGTAATGCGGAGGTCGAATCTGTGGAAATGCCAAGTTATTTCAAGTTCAAGTTGCCAGTATTATTCCCGAAAGTGTTTTCGTCACGTATTTGTTGATATTCCACTTAGGTTCTTGCATATTTTAAAGCAAATCGCAACTTTTACAACACTGCGCAGATTACAAATGTGTACCCAATAGTAACATGCTCCATTATTCAAGTAGCAATTCCAGCCGACTGAAATGTTAAGCGTTCTTATGCCTTTAAGAGGCCGTAAATATCAAATTGGGTTATGTCGAGAACCGGTGGGTCAAAGGCTACCTGTGGTTACGTAAAGTTCCCAAGACAACGTTGACCGGACAAGACATAACATACTCGAATTAATAAGAGCGGAGGTCGACGCCCCGGAGCCCCGGAGCGGCACTTCCGCGGAACTTTGTTTGAACTTGTTGCCGTGTGCTTGTGAACTTCATTAAACTCATAATTGCTTAAGTCGTACAAATTAAAAGCTGGAATTAAAAGTTGTGCCTCTACTTACCCTGTTTATTCAGTTCGGGACTGAGCGTAATGAAACAAATTGAATGTGAATTTTCGTCTAAACGATTTGTATGCTAGTATGTATATTTATTTACACATACTTATTTTTTACTTAATTAAAAAATACCAATTTTTTGTCTACTTAGTAAAAAAATTACCAATGTTTTTTACATACCGAAAAAGCATTTGACAGGCTTCATCGAGGACGAGGAGATAAAAACGTTTCCTAAATTGACCGAACCGGAAATAGAACCCGGAACCCCTCGCGGACGGACGCCCCGGCCCGAGGTCAGCCAAATTATAATCTGACACATCCTAAATAAGTAGCTTGAGATACATTTATCATTTAACCATTTTAGTGAGTTCCTAGGAAGGGACTAACTAAACGCTTAAATGACTTCTACTTCAAGGACTAGTTATGTACGTACAAGTATTGTAATTTTATGGGCATGTTGCGTCGCTTAAAACGCTAATTGTTATACATTACCTAACGTTATACTTAATCTAACAGAATAATAAGGTCATTATATATCGATTTCATAACGGGAATAGATGCGACTAACATTTAATTGTATTTGTAGATTTATAATAAATAGATGTAGTTTAAGTAAGATATATGGCTATGCTATCGCTTTGGGTTAAGGGACCTGTAATGTTAGCATAAGATTTTAAATAAATAAATAAATAATAAATAAATAAATTTAGAACAGTATTGTATTAAGATTAGTCGAATAATTTTCCAAGACCGTTTTCGGTCTTGTATTTATGGTTATTGGCAAGCTAAATAGTGGCCTCTTTTGGCCGCCCATACTTAGCGCCTGGTTACCCACGGGACTAGGTATACTCGTACTTAGCATAAGCGCGCGCCACGAGCTGATCTACAATTACAATTAAGTGTTTCTTGGCAAAGGCTTGTTTCTACTTTCATTCGCCCATAGACGCTTACAGAGAAATCGTTTAGTCATGAATATATTGAAATGCAATCAAAATGATTGAAGGTTGATACAAATTACTTAGTATTTTTAAACATTCAAAAAGCCGACAACAAATTGGACATACAAATAGCGGGTGATGTTGTACGACATTTGCATAATTGCATTTTGAGGTTCCTGCAGCCAATGAATATGAATTGACCTTACTTGGTAGCAGCCGCGGTGTGACATAATCAGAGTCGTGTACGTGGAGTGAAGTAAGGCGCGTGTGAGAGGACGAAAGCGCCGGAGGTCGCCGCGGCGAGGCCACGCAGGGCTCACACATTCACTACTACATTTACCACTATGAGCTTTAAGCTTTATGTTCGCTGAATATTGGGAAGGACAGCTCCTTAGCCTGATTTTCACCTAAAAGGGCAACCGAAGTCACTATCCTAACTGCAAACGACTGTCATATTAACGTTGCTATACTGACCAGAAAAAATCCTCACCGATCGTAAGATTTTGTATGAGTTTAATTTGCATAAGACAGGGTCCACATACAGCAAGCCACAATTAAAAAAAAATGTTTTTTTTCTTGTACAACTAAGTACATAGATTTGTATTGTTAAGTCTTTATTTGTGAAATATTGGAAACATTTTAATGAATGCAACGCCAGCCCTGCTGAGGGTGGCGGTCGAATAACCCGTGAGTCACGCGGCCTCGCGCCGCCCACCTTCTCCCGCACTCCCTTCGGTTCTTAATACATTACTTCGCGCTTTAAATAACAATAAGTGTTAAATCCAATACACGTATTTGTCCTGTCAGGCTGCTGTCTATGAAATCGAAACTAAAACCCATTGGTTTCCTTGCAGAATGGAAACTAGAACAATAAACACACGTAAAGTGAGTGTTTATAAACACCAACCCGGGTTGGTGAGCGGCCTTTACATGTATTCTTTTATTTCCATTTTCTACAATTCAATGACGTCATTCATTACGCATTGTATAACGTCATTAGTGGTGTAATTGGTGCCTTTATTTATATTAAATTACTTACTAGTTGCCCTTGACATCTTTTCTCCACTGATGGTTTTTATAATCATCCGTTTGCAATTTGCAGTTATTACCTTATGAGGGTATTAATTGACTAAATAAATTATTGACCAAACCAAACTCCTAGGTACCGAATAAATTTTTTTCTTATAAAATTAGATCAGTTCATTGTCCAGTGGATTCTCTTCCTCCCTTAAGGCATTACAGTTAAGGAACTCCCAATTGTTCATACAAAATTATCATCATGATCTCAAAAAGTATAGTAAGATTGATACAAACAAAGTAAAGAGGTTTGTTACACTTCTAAAGCCCGTGCGAACATGTGTCTTGCGTCCGCACGCGCGTGTGACTAAAGCTCAGCGGATCGAGAAAGTGCTCGGAGAACAGTTAGCGCTGGTTAGGCCTTCGCCCACGCCGGCATACATCAGACGCCAGGCGCCACACACACGATGAGACAGATCATTGGGTAGCGGGCCGTGTCCTCCATCTTTCTTTTTAGGGTTCCATACACAGAGGGTAAAAACGGGACCCTGATACTAAGACTTGTCTGTCCGTCCGTCCGTATCTGAAGAACCAAGATAGAACAGCTGAAATTTGATATACTTCTTTCTCAAATTATATATTTCTGTTGCCGCTATACTAATAAATACTCATAACAAAATAAAACAAATATTTATCCTATCAAATTTTTTGTAATGTTTGCACGTATAGTATTCACACGCACTGTATTTCTCGTTGAACAAGCTTTTAGAGCTTTCTTGGCGGTCCATCACATTAATTTTGAATCTTTTGAAAAAAAAAGTTCTAATAAATTCTATGCGACTGTCCTTCCTTCTATCTTTATTCTCTAGCACTCTGTCTCTAAGTTCATTATCTATCGTTATCTCTGACGTTATTCTTTATAGTTATTTTTAATACTGATTTTCTATCGATATTTTTTGAGGCCGACTTCATTCAGTTAACGTGAAAATAATCAACCGAATTCCTGCTATTCAAACCGGTAGTAAAGGAAATTACAAGAAAGCTAAAATTGAACTCGTTTAAAGTCTCCTTGAGCCAATACGTAAACAATAATAATTCGCCATTCATTTTATACCGGTATACCCGTTTAATGTTTCTTTAATTCACTGCTTATTCATTATTAAATATTGTTCGTGAGAAAATAAAAATATAATATAATTTGATTCAACTATTACTTCCAACGAACTATGAAAACAATAATAATAGGCACTTAATCGCATTAAAATGTTAGAAAAGTAAAGTTAAAATTAATCATAAATTACTTTTGACTGTGTTTCATGGAATATATTAAATAATGTTCGTGCGTTACTTATTATGAGCTTTTGTGGAATTACGAGCTGATCGATTCAGTCATGACATATGCAGTTATCATTAGTGTTAAAAGTACAATTGACAGAATGATATCTCTCAAGAAAGTCTTGGAATTATGTTAATTAACTCGTTATATCTGTAAGTTCAAAGTGGTTTAACGCGGGAGAGTACATACATCGCTATTGATACTTATTGTCGCGACTGAATCAGCCGGCGCGGCCACACACAGCGGGGAACTTTACCTAATGGAGCATTATTAACATAGGATATAACATAAAATCACATTTATACTTTAACATAAGGCTTACAGAAGATTCAATGTTGTTACACCGATGAAGGCCGTCATGTAAAATTTTAATGATTTCAGACGGAATTTCTGCTCTAATATGAAACTAGGTCATTAGGCCGCATGCTCTGTTATTACGATTTACTTAAACGATTACTAAGTCAATTATTGAAAGCTTCTATGCCTTTAAGCATCGTCATAATTCACTTATTCGTCAAAGTTGGATATATGGAAACTTTAGTATGTAACTTCGTTGTCGGATTGTGTTGGGATCAACAAATCGGTTGTCAGCGTCTTGTCGGAACACGTTGAGCGTGTCGGCCGCGTCGCATGTCGGCTATCGACGGCGGCGAATCTTTATGCCTCTTTCACGAATGTTTACGGTCCATATATAGCGTATCTTGTTCCAAAGCGATCTATTTTTTGTAGAAGTAGGTCTTTATTGCGGTATCTACTCGTGTTATTTGCATGATCCACTGTAGTCTAGCGTTGGAAATGTTAATTCAATCTATATTGGTGGTATTCACTTTTAACAATATCAAGATGGTTCTTAATTCTTATTCGATATTATTTTTTTGTCTACTAGTAAAATAGAAACACAGTTTTTCTAGATTTAGACCACTTGATAGTTGAGCAACTTGGCCTTTTTATCAGACTTCTACAACACGCTCTAAAATCCAGATTTCTGTTTGAGATACATAATTGAATATAGTACAAAGGAATAATTTGTTTAACATCATGATTTCATGTCTAATTATGGGGTTTTAATTTCAAACCACTCTACCGAGGCAAATTAAAGACTCCATTAACGACACGATCGTGGTAATAAGATCGATAAACGAAGAAAGAGCGCATCGGATCGATTTGAATATCGCTCTGCGCGCGCGCATGCTAGCGCTAGAAACGGCCCATGAATAGGCATGACCGCGGACACTCGCGCGGATGCTATATTTAGACATTACATGCAATCCAGGCACACATGGGCTGCCATATATTTAAACACTTGACGCAATCTAGCTATCCCGTTTGCCTAAACTAAGATCTTATTAATTTTGTTTTTCAGAACAAAAAAGAGTGATTTCTCTACCCACATGCATTTATTAACTTATAAAGAGTAAAGAGTAATTTTGATATGGTATTTGCCTCAAAAAATTGCTTCCTCGGTAGCGCCGTGGCTCTGTAGGACTATCTGTTTGATTAACTTTGGGGCATTCGCAACACATACAACTTTCATTTATTTCCTTCTACCACCAGAGACGTTGGAGGCATCAGCATCAGCCAGAGGCGCAGCAACGTGTGCCACTGTTCTTTATTACATGAGTTCTTTCCTCACGCTGTATGTTTGTTGCAGGCCGCAAAGAAGGCAGTTCCTCGTCCCCGTCGCTGCGCCGCGCGCTGGCCGTGCTGCGCGACGCCTGGCCCGAGCCGCGCTCGCTGCTGCGACACACGCCCAGAAACACGTAAGACACACGCTCTACTTGTGAGACGCGTGAGACACACGCTCTACTTGTAAGACACGTGAGACACACGCTCTACTTGTGAGACACGTGAGACACACGCTCTTCACGTGAGACACACGCTCTACACGTGAGACACACGCTCTACACGTGACACACACGCTCTACACGTGACACACACGCTCTTCACGTGAGACACACGCTCTACACGAGAGACACACGCTCTAAACACGCTCTACACGTGAGACACACGCTTTACACGCTCTCTACACGTGAGGCACACGCTCTACACGAGAGACACACGCTCTAAACACGCTCTACACGTGAGACACACGCTCTACACGCTCTCTACACGTAATACACAACACGCTTTACACGTGAGACACACGCTCTACACGCTCTTAACACGCTCTTAACACGCTTTACACGTGAGACACATGCTCTACACGTGAGACACACGCTCTACACGTGACACACGTGAGACACACGCTCTTAACACGCTCTTAACACGCTTTACACGTGAGACACATGCTCTACACGTGAGACACACGCTCTACACGTGACACACACGCTCTACAGGTTGTACACATGCTCTACACGCAGCACACGCCCAGACAGACACACGCAAGCCATGCGATCTGGCCACACTGGCTGTGTGCCTTCTTTAAAAAACATGTTTATATTCTCTATTTTCTTATGGAGAGGTTATGTTGTTGTCCGGAGTTTATTTGGACGCCAAGTCAAGTCAGCTCAAGGGCACTACCTAATACCTACCTTTCTCGAAACGATACCAAAACGGCCAAACATCACGTAATGCCTAAAATGTAGAGAGCGCATGTGAAGTCAGGCCTGGTAAAGTAAGTGCGCATAGATCTAGGATCTGGGGATACTACTCTACATGAGATCTTACCTCACTTTCATGGATTTTGATAGGTGTATTGTATTTTATTGATTAGCTATTCTGATGAATAAATAATAAATCATGCAATAATGTGTCCCCTCTGTGTCTTTACAGACAGCACATAGTTTAACAACATTAATACAGCATTCACTTTAAACAGAAACTTTATAATATACGAGTAGAACGGGCACACAGTAATTGTTTAAGGACACCTTTACGTGTCGTACTCACAACAGCTCGGTCCTAAACGCCGCTAACCGTACGCGGTCTGCTGCCACGGCCCCCGCGGGACGCAAAGTGCCGGTACTTTATAGCTTTCACACGAAACACAACCGCATTTAGGTATTTTATTAACGTAATGTTAACTCATTTAGATAAAACATCGTATGTCGGGCTCGCGGCTTGCGCATTCCAGGCATACGGATGTATTATTGAAATGCCGTTTATACAAAGAATAAAAAGTTCAATTTTTTTTCATAGGTCAACAAATTTCTACGCATCGGTCGTTTTCTTTGTCTATTGAAATATCTGCACACCTTTTATCACAAAATTCGTGAAAACCTTTTATGTAGCTCTATTCTCGTATCGCAATGGAAGTGTTTGTAAAGGTATTATCACGCAAATGGGCGCTAAGCCAGAGCTCTGATTCTACGAGCCTCGGGCTTCTGCTATCGGCGGCCGATAACGCTGCTCATGCTATTATAGGATATTTTGTGAATACCTTAGGTACACCTTTAGATAATGTTAGCAAGTACTATTACTTACTCTACCTAGTAAATTGTAGTGGGATAGACCATAAACTACTGCATCCTCTATTTTGATTACGTTTGTATTCAGAAGAGAGTTAAGAATGTCTGGCTCTCTCATACACTTATGAGATATATGTAGAGAGAAGGCAATATGATACGTACATTATTTATTTTTGGCAATTAGAATTCTTGTGAAGTAACTTTTTGTTATGAAATGCTGCCAAGTCCCGGCGCCGCGCCATCGCCGGCGCGCGCTTGACCTCCTTCGGGCGTCCGCTCCTGCGGGACCGGGAACATCAGTGATCCCGGTGGAGCGGACGCCGCGCTTTGAACTCGATACCAGTGAATCAACTTTTGATGGGCTGTTCCGATCGCGGTTCAGATGCATTCAACGATTATTATCTATGTATTATTTTAGTGACTCGCTAATTAGTTTAATGTTACCATCTGTTTCACATTATGTTGTATAAAATTACATGTTCTTTTCAAGAGGAATTTGAAAATTATAATTATTTCATAAAAAAGGGACCTCAACATATTCTGATTACTTTTAGTGTTGTAATCACTTTTAATTATATGCGAGGTTTTATAGATTACATTCATATTACTTTGAATGATTTTCCTTTTATACTGGACATGTAAATATTTACAATATTATAAGATATACAGCTATGTGCACTGCACTGTGACCACCGGAACAACCCGCGTCAGTTCAATATTTGCGCAAGAACTCTTGATGTTGCGGGATTAATTACACCAGCAGCACTCGAGCCCTGCACATGTGCTGCGCGGGCTCTGCCCATCCGCATTCTGACTTATGCAATTATTCAAGCACCTATCATCTTTCATTTAAACACATACTTATGGATTAAAATAGGGCCAATTAAACAAATACTTAGTAGTACCCAATAAGTTTATAAAATGTAATTTGATATTTTATGGGCTGTGGATTTTGAATAAATAAGGCGTCCGACTGATTTCAGCCATGGAGGCCGATCTCAATTGAGTACAGTCAAGTACGCAGGACATATTGCTATAATATGCACAAGTGTGCGCGCAAACACAAGTGCACTCTCTATTTCCTTACTCTCATAATTCGGTGCGACGGCAATCCGACATGACCGATGAGAGATCAGGCGCAGGACCAAGGCATAACGTGCTTTCCGAGGCACGGGCGTTCAACCGCCAACTTCCTAACTCCAGGCGGAGTAATTTCTTTACAGAAAAACTCACACAAATTTTGCTCGACCCCGGACTCAAACTGGGGACCTAACGCAGCACTTCTTACCAATAGACCAACGAGGCAGCTAAATATTTTGAATAAATAAATAAATGTTTCCTGTGATGTGGATGCGACGGCATTTTCATTTCCACAAAACAAGATGGTAGTTCCGGGACGCAATATCATGTTGTGATGACGCTTCGTTCACTAAAACGATTAGAGAACGAATTTTTCCATCAAGGTGACAACAAAACAGGCTTATTACAAAAACCATTTATTCGATGACACATAACTGTTGAATAGTAACAATAAGTAATATATTTTCGTCACTTAATTTGCTTTTAAATTTTATTAATTGGGTCAGAGCATCATAATACTAATTCAGTAACTTGTACATTTGTAGTGATTTTGAAGAAATTTGTATTTTTTTCTTGAATCAAACAAATGAAGACCATATAAAACTTCCACGTTTTAAATTGTTTCCATGAAAAAATGTTTGCAAAAACATGTCGCGGAAACGAAGAAGGTGACAGACAGACGCCGCTAATGAGCGTAACCCGGATTCCGAGCGCCGAGTGCGACTCGCCGCCCGAGCGCCCGCGCCTCACGACCTCTGCTGCAGTGGCCCGACGCCCGACCCACTATGCAGTTCAAGGTTGATTCAGAGCGATCCATCCATCGACAATAGAACCCTGTGTTGCATTTAGGGGTTTATAGACTGTGCCACGTGATTTGACCTGTAGTCATAAAATTATTTAACAGAAACAATGAAGTCGGGTTTGTTTCCAGACTTACTATAAATATAAAAGGTCCGTCAGGGAATCGAAATGGGGTTTCAGGTCAGCAACTTGCTACTTTTCAGTATTATAAGTAGCTATTCATTAAAATTCTTTTTTTAATGTGTAGGATTGCTACGATATTTGAAAACAAAAACAAATATCTTGACTCAGAGCGCAGTCTCGCTTAGCCCGGCTAAACCGAAACAAAACAAACAGCCAAGTTTATAAACTCCTAATTGTTTTAGACTTCGCGGTGGAATAGAAGAAACTGCAGCTCGCGCCCGCTGCATGTACTTGTACATTATTGTTTCTTGTGTTTTCGGCGCGGAGTTAAACTCTACAAAAATACTTTATTGAGAAAATGCCCGTTACATGCGAGTTGGCCCTGAGGGTTTCGCACAAATGTTGTAAATAATGTTAAATGTATCATTTCAATTCAAAGTCACATTAATGTTCCATAATTAAACTGTTTTCTTGATTAATTAATCTGTACCACAAGATTGTATCTGTTTCGTTACAACAGTTATAATATGATTATGTAGTCCAGCAGTTTCATGAAACTTACTATAACCGAACATGGAAAATTCTGATTGCAAACACGAATAAAATAGTCGATGCATATAATTGAGCAGCGAGGCGATTTACACTCGATAGCTAATTATAATGTAAATGCATAAGGAATGCGCTCGAGATATGCACAATCGTAACTGATGTGCTCGGAGCACGGGGAAAAACTATTGTAAAACGTTGGAAAATATGCTTTCTCTGAAGAAGCGGAGTTTTTTGTTCAGAGATGTATACGAGTCGGGAATTACGCTGTCAGAGTGATTCAGTGCGGGGCCCGCTCCGACGCGCAGCGCCGCGAGACGCTACTAGTGTCTGCATAATAGCACCTATTTAGTATTAATAGCATTTTTAGCAAGAATACTAACCCTATATTTTTAGACACAGCAATTGAATACAAAATATTTGTTAATATTATTTCCTTCGATTTGAGATTGTATATCTTTCATGTAACATTTATACATTTTATTTACTTGTAAAGTGGTTTCCTAAATATAAGGGTAACGATTTCTTCCTTTGGAATTACCTTAAATAACATAATAAATTAATATATGTAAACACCATTACGTAAATATCATTGATTTTGCTACGAGCATCATAGAGCACGTCATCCCCGTGGAAAATTTGGGATCGCCCGCACACGTACAATATTTTATTTAACATTTGTGCATGTTTGATTATGGTTAACTACTTAGATATTTTTTTTAATGATTTTGTAACTAATTCAGTTGAAACATATTGGAAGTATTATTCTTTTTGCGGACCCATTTTCGACACAACAATAAATTGAATTATTCATTGTAAACTTAGTCCTTGATACCGAGAATCTATTATCTAATCACATAACAAGCTCCCATTATGCCCCCACATTTGGGTTTACGCGAGTCCGGGATTGTTTAGTCATTAGGCGTCCGATGTAAACAGTGGTTAATAACTTTTGGAACGATCTCATTACGCTGATGGGTGCGAGCGAGGCGTCCGCGCAGTCGCCGCGCGTCGCCGGCCCTGCGCGCGCGCCGCCCGTAGCACGACCCGTACGATACTGCTGATGAAACAACAATTCGAATTATCCGACCATTTTAAAATATAAACGAACCTAACGACAAATAGACGTAATGTTATAAGTGTAGTGCCCGAAAAATATTTTTGCAAGACTTTCTGCGAAGGAAAGGTAATGTTTTTGAATTTTATTTATATTTTAATAAGCCGTAAGTTTTGACGTAAGTCAGGTGGCAAACATTTCCCTGAATTTGTTTAACTTCAATCATGAAAAATAGCAGTCATGATGATAGCAATGATGATAGCTTATGATCAAAGCCATCTTTAAGAATTTTATAAACCCCTATCATTAAAATTTTGACGTAGGCACTGTGAAACAAACAAGTTAAAGTAAATTGCAAATATCAGCGTACTGTTAGGGATAAAACTTCGTGTAAAATATTACATAGGTAAATTAGGCATTCCATTAAACAGATAAAATTTAATATACAAAGCCTGGAGTACACTTCACAGCTGCGCGCCGGACAGTTCCTTCAGCGATAAAACGTGTTTAATTAGTCTTTTGAAAGGTTTTGCGATAAATCCTAACAATACGTACTCAAGCATTCGAGATAGCGACATAACGCATAACACTTGTTTAGCGAAGTGTGTTGAACGCTCAATTCGGCTCATTTGTCTGGTTTTGTTGATGTCGTGTTCCGCGCCTAGAGTTAGTACGTCCGAGTATGGTGTAGATGTAATAGTGACACAGAAAACCACATTTTGGTTGGTATCTAAAAATAAAAGATCAAAGTATTGTTTCTGCGAAACAAATCCATGAACGCTGAAATGAGCTTTGTTTGTTGGGTAACAGCAGCCAAAGCAATTTTATATCCACTGTCAACATCATTTGGATATTTTTATGACGTCTTTTTACGTGTCTCTGTTTACAAATTCCTTTCAAACTTAAAAATAACCAACATCCACAAATACTAACAAACATTTCTAATATTAGTCAGTAGTTATATTGTTGGTAGATAAGGATAGCAGAGATAAGTGTCTTCCGCAAGTTTGTGTCATCAGGTAGGTAGCGGCAGATATTTCAGCCGGCTCGAGCGCGCCGCGTTGTTTTGGCGAAAGATCGTTCACGGAATACCACGGAACAGGTGCTTTTTATATCAGATGTCTCCGTTTCATATCCTCTTGGTATTATAATATTGAAAAATGTATGTTACCTTTCTGGCTGCTACCTGTTATTTACATACAGTACTAAATAACAGAAAAATACTCCTGCAGATCAGACATATCTAAATAAATTACAGACATGATTAAATGTTTGTAACATTAATGAGGTAGTATTATTCATGCTAGTCCTAGGTAAATAATACCTTCCACTTAGCTTAAACATACTACCTAGGCTGAGAATCGCAAGTTGTTCGCTGCAAGGACGACCTGTACCGGCACTGCCTACAGTATTATAATACACTACACTTACATAACACGAATAACATGAATTAAACCAGTGCGGGTTCGGTTCCGGTCGCCGGCGCGGTCACGTGACCAGCAAGATACTCTTGAATTCCATGACAATTTTCCAATTGATCCTAGAGTAGAGTGAGTGGATTTATTTGGCACCGACCACGAGCGCCGCCGCGCCGTCTGGCCGGAACACCAGAGGTCACACCACGATACGAGTACAATACCTACGTGTAATCCAATATAGTTTAAGATGTTGACTGGCTCGGTGGAACAGTAGTTAGTGACCCTGGCTGGCGGTTCCAAGAGTCGTGGGTTCGATTCCCACTCGGGACAAATATTTGTATTATGAACATCGGTGTTTGTTCGGTGTCTGGGTGTGATTATGTATTTAAGTATGTATTTGTAATTATATATGTATGTCTATCAGTCTCTGATGCCCATAGTACAAGCTCTGCTTAGTTTAGGGCCAGATGACAGTGTGTGGAAATGTCCCAGATATTTATTTATTTTTGTCTATACAATACAAATAACTAAACCCATAAGCACCGTAAAGCAATTCCATTAATGATTATTATCACAGCACAGCAAAGCAGGATAAATTACAATCCTACGCGGCGTCACATCTCTTGCACGAGGTTTTTTTTAAAGATGTGACTTGGTTTGTTTATATTCCTCAAAGTAGATCCGGAACCATAAACAAATATATTGATTGTAGAATGATCAAAACACTGATCTATACAATTGGATAATAGCGTATTGTTTTAAGAGTACCAATGAAAAGCACAGATAACAATTGTGTTGTGAGTACGAGACTCGAGCGCTCCACGACATCACTTAAATGTGTTTAAAGTCAGTACACATAAGTAGTTTTCCTTTATTTTATTTTCTCCATCTAGGGTAAAAAATAATGATATGAAATCCATATCAATAATTCGTATTTCTTTGCATTTTTATTAATCACCATGTTATTCATAGCATAACAATTCCATACAGTCACAGCAATCGATAGTAAATTGATATTAATCGATGTATGTAAATCGTCAAACCGGAATACAGTTTATTTTTCTTATGACCATTGTCCAATGAATTTGTCTAATTAAACACGTTTGAAGAACATTAGTTTTATCGTTTTCCCGAGTGCAGTCACTGCGTGCGCCGGCGCAGCGCGGCCGCCGTGAGTCACGCGATGCGCTCGGCCCAGCCTCAGCACTCCCGACCGCGAGTCATCGTCAGGGCATTACTCTCCGTGCTGTAGCTTACACCTACAAACATCTTTTCCCAAGCCGCTCTACATTGTCCAAGGCACTTTCGAAATCAAATCAATAATTGCCACAAACTAATTTACATACATATGTATAAGCGTTCCAGTTCATTGAGTGCTATCAAGTGGCATTCCTTGTCAGTCATGTGTGCTTATTACTTTCTGAATGTAGTGAAGGTAATGAGTGGTTAATTAGACACATGTAATGGGTAGAGCATCAGCCGGTTTGGTTTTTACCCGTAAAAGGTGTTTAATTACTTATTGATATTTAAACTACTACACCTCCGCGTGAAATCTGTAAATTTCTTTTTGCCGCGGTATATTGAAAAGTGTCTTGAGAGCATTTCTATGGGTTAACGTTAGTGCTATGTTGAACAGAGAGCATGGTTACTATCACTTTCGTTGAGCTGGCTGGGTCAGCTAGGCGAGCAGTAGTCCCCGCAGCCTGTCGCAGGACACGTGGCGGGTTGCGCAAGCGCAGGGCTCGAGGGCTGTCTATTTGCGGCGCGTCGCTTTTAGATTGAGCCGCGCTCCCGCCGCGTCTGATCGGCGGAGCCGCTTTGGCGATGCGTTTATTATGGTCCACTGATTAATGCCCTTACTCGCCCTAATGAGTTAAATATACTTAGGTTCATGGCGATTTTTCAAAATTTGGAGGGGATAATTGGTTTAACTTTTAAGTATCTCTTTGGTATCATAAGCATAATCGTTTAATACGCCGCACATTTAGTGATTAACTACTGTCACATTTACTAATTGTAGAACTTTGATTTATAAACGCCACAATTCATTTTATATTTTTCGAACTGTAATTTTCCCACCTATAACATATTGTGATTGTGATGCTGCCGCGGTGGTCTCCGCTCGCTCTATCGGCTTTGCATATTTTCCTCGCCTCGCTCCGTTTGGCGCGCTCGCTGCGCTGCGCGGTCCCGTTCGCGCAACAAAAACATCGCCAACATTGTTCCGACGCGCGCTCGCGACGCTCGGCTCGCGGTAACGGTCTCGCTAAACAGATACCATTCTGTCTGCACTATTTTCCAGTCACATGTTAATTTGGTAATTATAAATTGCTCGAATAGGTTTTTTATCGCTCTAATTTATTACGATGAATAGCGTGCTGAAAATCTGATCTATTGAAGTTAATTGCGGTTTCTTATTATGTACTGAAGCAGAAATTATTGGACTGCATTACTTTTATAAATGTAATACATTTTATTTATATTATTTTGTTAACTCAATTAGGAAATGTTATTAGGATGTAGATCTTCGACGGTGCACACTCACAGTTATATGTTTGCATAAAATTCTTTGTGCTATAAATAGGACTGCGGCGTGAAGTATCGCGGAGCGCGGCTGCGCTGGGCGCTGACACTTGGTGGTCCGCAGCATCAAAGTATGCCGTAATAATTAAAAAGCATTTCCCTTACACCACGACTCCGTAAACATTTGTACGTCGATAGCGAGCAGGGCCGGTGAGGTCACCGCTATTAGCCAAATTCCGTCAGGGACGCCGTCGCTATTTGCCTACTTACATAAAGCGTAATACCTACTAAGTAGGCAGACGAGGGCAAACGAATCATAAATGCCAAGACTATTTTCAGATAAAATGTTCAGAAGATAAACGCCACACACGATTTCGTGGACATTTGTAACGCTATAATGTGGATTGCGTTTAAAATGTGTCCCATACTCCCATAATGTTAAATAAGTAGTTAGGTACATATGTATATTGAAAGAAAAATCTATACCTAACTCTTCGACACAATTACGATGGCTTTATGCGGCTTGAATATGCAAATGAAACTCTAGTTGCGGTTCGAAACACTTGTACTTTTCGTAATTATAAATTTACAACCAAATACATTGACACTCACACTCTGTCATTTTTTAACAATACATCAATATGGCGCTCGCGCCGCTCGCGTCGCCGGTCAAAACCAAACTATAAATTTTATACAATAATATAATTTCAAGTTGTCGGTCAGAATATCCTATTCGATAAATCAAATTCATAATTATTGTTACGTAAAAATAAGCTTATTTCATTATTGAAACTTTATAACAAAGTTTTAATTAAATAAGTAAATATACATTTTTTTAAACATCCAATAACATGGTGGCCATGGCGCTCAACTCAATAGTCAAATCTAAACTTATACAATTAGTAAAATGTCATGTAACTTATAATTTAAATTGCGGTATTTTATAATATACAAGCAAATATATCGTTTTAAGATATGTTGTTTTGAATAAAACTTGATAGAGTAATGCTAACATAATAAAATGTTTATAAGTTAATCAGCATTTTCTAACAATACAATATAGTTTGGGATCATCATCAGCCCATTGGGGCGGCTTGGTTGACTACACAATCTAAGAATTTCTTCGTAGGAGTCTTCACGATACTTTGAGATAGTAGAAAGAAAGAAAGAATAAAAAAACATTTATTGACCACGTCATAGACACGAAAAGTTCCAATGATACATAAATACACAAGACACAAAAACTCCACTCAACCAAAAAAAAGGTAGATATTAGTAATTATATATGTTGTAAAACATTGTCGTGGTTGTTTCCAGCCGTACGTTGAGGCGCATGTCGCCGCCCGGGGCTGACGCGGCGGGCGCGGGGCCCGCGCCGGAGCCCGAGCGGGCCGCGCGCGCGCCGCTGGCCGCGCTGCCGCCGCGCGCCGGCGCCTCGCCCGGCCTGCTGCGCCGCCGCTACTCCGTGCCCGAGACCATCATGAGGAAGTCAGTGCTCACTATCATAACATATTTCGTTACGAATTTTTTTTATAATAGGCTAACAAGTTGGCCTCACTCCACCTGATGGTAAGCGGTAATGAGGCTTAATACCATATTGAGCCTGTCGCACTCCCTCTGAAGGGCTGCTTTAATGCCGTTTTACGCCCCGCCTGAATAGCCCGGGATAGAAGAGAAAACATCAGCTGAAAGGGCATTCCATAATTCTTAATGACACATGGCAGAAAAGACGAATTAAACCTCTTGGTCCGAGCCACCAGCGCCTGAATTGTATGAGGATGGCAGCGGGAAAGGGGAGGGAGGAACTAGCTTAAGTAGGTCTTCAGATCATTCCCCATGATTGTTTGTCTAGAGCTACTTGAAGTTTTCTAAACTAACTTCAAGTTTAGAAAACTTCAAGTAACTTCAAGTTTAGAAAACTTCAAGTAACTTCAAGTTTAGAAAACTACAAGTAACTTCAAGTAGCTCTAGACATTTTAGCGTTCCTAATGTTTTATAGTTCCCATAATAAAGGGCTTTGTACTCGTGTTGCAGATACCGGCTGGCGCAGCAGCGCTCGGAGTCGGAGGAGAGCGCGCAGGCGACCAGCGCGTCGGCGGCGGCGTCGGGCGCAGGCTCGCCGCGCTGCGCGTCGTGCGGCGGCGGCGGCGGCGGGGGAGGGGAGGGGCGCGCGCGGCGCGAGGCGGTGCGGCGCTCGGCGCTGCTGCGGCGGCTGTGGGGCCGCGCGGGCTGCGCGTGCGCCGCGTGCGACGCGCGCGAGGCCCGCTCGCTGGACACGTCGCGCTCGGAGCTGCGCCCGCTGTCGGGCTGCGGCTCGCGCTCGCCCGCCGGCTGGGCCTCGCCCAAGCGCCAGCGGCTCGACTTCCGCGGCAGCGAGGAGATGCTCCGCGCCGCCATGCGCAACAGCTACGACCGCGCCGAGGAGTCCCGCTGCGCCGCCGAGCGGCACGAGTGCGCCGACTCCGCCTGTCGATATCGCCATGAAACTTCCTCCTATATTGAGACGACTGACGCGTTGCACGATAGCGATTCCAATGTATACGTGGAAAGTGGCAGAAATGCTTCCACTCAGTACTCGGATCGACTTTCGTCGGATGCCGCCACGGCCGAGGTCAAGTCGGATATCATCCCGGACACGATGGAGAGCGATCGCTCTGCATCCAATGCACCGTTGGACGACCACTCGTTCACGGATACGTCCGACACTTTTTCGACATCCTTTTCTACGGCGAAAGAAACCAATGGAACCATAAAGTTTTCGAAGCAAATATCCAAAAGTGCTCACATCGACGGCCGCATCAGTGAGAGATCGGGGAGCGTCGACAACGACGAAACGAACGTCCTTCCGTACGACACGCCGCTGACGGTGGAAACGCCCTCGTACGAGCTCCTGGAAATCGTGGTCTCTGAGACGCTCAATAACCCGATGCCCGCCATCAAAAGCACGGTGCCCGAGAAAACGATACACCAAACGTTAAAAGCACCGCCGCCCCACAGGCTACCCCCTAATATGAATATCGACGAATACGTTTCAAATATTTTAGTTGAGAGTTTAAATTCCTTAACGGATCAACTCGAGTGTATGAATGCATCGATCGGAAGCGATCGCAAAATAAATATCGTGGAGAAAGAAATCAAAGTCAAGTTACAAAATACGGGAGTAAACACTATCGTACATCTGAGTCCCACGTCGAATAATCAAATAATATTCGGAAACGAGGAGCTCTGTAACAGCGACGAGAGAAAAGACAGGTGCAACAACGTGTCCGTGGGCGACAGCGTCACCATCCGCGAGGAGCTGGCCAGCGTGGAGTCCAACAACAACGCGTCGCCCGCGCGCGCGCCCTCCGCGCCCTCCCCGCGCTCCCCGCCCTGCGCGCCCTCCCCGCCCGGCGCCCGCGACCCGCCCACGCCCTACTACGAGCCCTTCGGCAGCCTGCACCACGAGAGCGTCAACCACGCCGTGCTGCAGCAGATCCAGAAGCTGTTCCAGGACGAGCTGCAGAGCATGGACTCCGACATCAACTTCCAAGTCGGCTCCATCCCGGGCGTCTCGCACATAGAGATATCCAATGTCGACGTGTTCCTCGACAACAACGCCGAGGCCATGTTGGGAGACCACGACACCATCGAGGTGCATACGCAGAATGGGGTCGAGATATCCGAAATAATAAGTGGAGTAGGCGCTGGCAATTATTACGAGGATGTCGACAACAATGTTGTAGTACCCAGATTCTCAGCATTTCCCAATACCGAATCCATGGAAGTAAATACCTCGTCATCCGACGACGCCGAGGTCATCGGCTCTGACTGCACGAGTCTCGTCGATAGCTTGGACGACCCCAACTCTCCCAGATCGATACTGTTGAGAAGATCTTTCAATAATAACTGCAACAAACGAAGCGAACTCGTGCGTTCAGCAATAGATGTTCTAGATTTACTGCCCGAGAATTCGTCTAGAGATAACAGTGGAAATCACAAAGAGAAGGGTGAAGCGTTTTTTATTAGAATAAAAGATGATGACTGTGACTGCGAGAAAGAGAATGTCGTGGTAGCGGACCACATGCCGGAGAAGATAAAGCAGCGTCTGTACCGGCGGCACCGCAAGCGCGAGCTGCGCATGGAGTGCGCGCGCCGCTCCAAGGTGAAGCAGCTGAAGCGCGAGCTGGAGCGGCGGCGCGCGCCCCCGCACCCCGCGCTCCCCGCGCACCCCGCGCACCCCGCGCACCCCGCGCACCCCGCGCCCCCCGCGCGGCTCGAGCGCGCCGCCGCCGCCGAGCTGGCCGCGCTGCTGGACGAGGTCATCGCAAAGGTCGCGCACGACGAATACAAGTGCATGCGCATCAAGCAGAAGCCCGCCCGGATGGTCGCGTCAAAGTCCGACGAGAACGTCTCCCGGAGAACTTGGAGGAAGGACCCGGACTACCAACACACCAAAGACCTGTCGAGGACGGCCAGGAACGAATTGTCCTACTCGGAGAAACCTACAAAAGGAAAAAAGTCTGATAGACATCACATACACGGGAAACTGTCGCTACTGACGCTTCCGACGTCGCCATCCTCGGACGACCGAGGGCCTAAAAGAATTTACCAAAAATCTGAAATTCACGAAGGTAACAAATGCATAGAGATACTAGAAATTTTAGAATATGTAAATGGATCGCAAAGCTCTCCGGAAACAACGACATCGGACGAAAATCACAATCACAAAAGCAAGAAATCACGAATACCGGTGCCAGTATATGAGCGAGAGAGGATTGTAAAGACCCCCAAAAATTACTCGCAAAAAATCCGCTACTCGAGTACGGACAGACTGAGCTCGCCCTCAGATTCACGGGAAAGGAGTAAAAAGTGTTCGAACTCGTTAGCGAGCATGCTGATGGAGGTGCTGGCGGACGACGAGGCGAGCGAGCCGGCCGCGCGCCGCGCCTCCGGGCCGCCGCCCGAGCCGCGCTCGCGCTCCAACTCGCTGCGCTTCCGCCGCGTGTTCGACAGCATCCCCGAGGAGCGCGCCAGCCTCAGCGTCGACTCCTGCGAGGACCTCAACCACAACCGCCGCGCCTCCGCGCCCACGCTGGTCGACGCCGCGAGGCTCGCGCACCCCCGCGGGCACGACGCGCAGAGCGACCCGCCCAGGGGAGACGACTCCGCGAAGAACACTAACAACGCGAAACTATTGAGGGAAACCAAAAACGCGGGAACATCTCCTCTCTTTGATGTGGAACAGGAGAAAAGAGTGCACCGGTTAAAAAGTCAGACGACCATGACGTCGCCGAGCCGGAAGTCCGCGGCGACGAGCCCCATCCACAGCTCGGGCGCGGCGAGCGGCGGCGCCAGCTCCGCCACCACGGCGCCGGTGGCGGCGGCGGCGGCGGCGGCGGCGGCGGCGCCCAGCGGCAAGCGCGGGCTGGCGTCGCGCGGCCGCGCCTGGCTCGGCTTCACGCGCCCCGACTCCTCCAAGCTCGACGAAGGTATCGCGCTCGCTTGCGCCCCCCCGCTGCTATCGCACCGCACAGCTTCGGTTTTCGTAGAGTAGCGCGTCTCCCACCCAACACGGCCGTTATCAATTAGTATACCAAATTGTATAGAAAATATATTTTGGTAGCGTTTATTTTTGTATTCGGTAAAGTTAAAAAGGCACAATTGAATCGACACGTTATTTATTTTGTTTTATTTTTGTCATAGAATGCATTTATAATATGTATTATGTATGAAGGCAAATAAACGATTGAGGTTATGAACTTTTCGTTTTATTTACTGAAGGTTCGAAGGAAGCGGAAGTGTATCCGCAGGGGGACCGCAAGTCCGCAGGCACGCAGTGCGCGCGCGCGTGCCGCACCGTGCGCACCATCCAGGGCGAGACCGCCGAGCCCGTCATCGTGGGCGGCGAGCACCGCAGGGGCCGCGCCGAGCGGACGCGGTCCGAGGCGCGCGGGGCCCCGGGGCGCGACGACGCCTGCCGCTCGCCGCCGGCCCCCGGACGGGACTCCGATTTCGCCTTTAGAACGACAGATAAAAGGAAAATACGCACCATATCGGTGGAGCGGAGCGAAGAGGAGACCGTGCGCACGAAGTCAGTGAAGCTGCCCGAGTTCCGGGGCGGCGGCGGTGGCGGGGGCGGCGCCAGCTCCAGTGACAGCAGCGACTCGGGCGGCAGCCTGCTGTGCTCGCTGGCGCCCAAGTGGCTGTCGCACGCGCGGCACAAGCGCGCGCCGCGCCGCCGCGACGCGCCCGCCTCCTCCTCGCCGCCGCCCGCCGCCTCCACGCCCACCCCCGCGCCCGCCGATCACCACTCTACAGGTTATTTATCATCATGTTATCTCAAAAAGTTATTGCACAAAGGGGAACTTCCACAAACTACGAGTATAAGAATTAAAACACCAATGTACAAAAAACAAGCGCTCACCTAAGTAAATATTTATGAAACAATTGAAATATCACATCGCATTATGAACAGCTGCAACTGTAAATTTCAACTAAGAAGAGTCTTTATTAATATAAAATTGGAATAATTGCACATTATCTAATTTTAGTTATATTCTTAAGTCTGAGATAAACTTACGGCGGTATGCCGATAGGCGGGTGGTCGGTGACGGTGGCGGGGTCGTGCCGCGCCGCGCTGCCCGCCGACCTCGAGATGCGCCTGCGCTTCCCGAACGAGCGCGGCGCGCACCCCGCGCACCCCGGGCACCCCGCGCACCCCGGGCACCCCGCGCGCGCCCTGCGCGACTCCGACAAGCGACAGGTATTTACTTGTGGGGTGGGGCGTAAACCTCACATTATTTGATGAACACTGTCGGTAGGTAGGCGTGTGGTATCTGTAGTAAGTGTGCGTGTGCGTGTGCGCAGGAGTGCGGTTGCGAGGCGTGCGCGCGCGCCGCGTGCCCGTGCGCCGCGCCGCCGCTGCCCGCCGCGCACGCGCCGCTCAAGCTCACCATGAAGAAAGAGGCCTTAGGTTTGTTTCATACTGTTACTTTTAGTCAATTGTAAAATATTTTACCATTATATTTCAACGCTTCATTCTTCAGATATAAAGGTCACGATGTAGTCCTTTTTTAATCTACTAGGCAACTCGCACGTTAAAATAATTTTTAATTTTTTACTCTGGTATGGTTTGGTATGGTATTGTTTTTTCCCCCTCCCTCCGCGGTTCACTCTCCGCCATTCGTTCGTTTGACTCGTCATTCTTTTTTCGTGCGAGGCAACAAAAGCACATTGCGTTCACTAGTAACAAATTTCGTTTCATCTACCTACATTTGAATTTATAAAAATGTCGAAACGAAATTCAAGTGAAAAAATTGAACATTATCGGAAAAAAATCCGTAGATTACAACAAAAGGATCAGCAACGTCATCGCGTGATCATTTTTACGGATTCATCAGAATCTGAAGCAAAATCAGGTAAGCTATTTTTATGGTTATAAGTGAAGTGAAATTATTCAGTACCTACATAGTGGTCATCATTACTATTATCCTGATTGCCGGCCGTGAGCCGGCATAACGGAAACTTTTAAGCCGGGGTGTTGGCCGCGAGTCAATGCGAAGGCAAATTATTATCGTCTGACGGTAGGCCGAGAGTCTACCTGAAGACCTTATAGTCTCGATTTTCAAATCGACTAAAGTTGTTTTATTGTCCTTTCAGACAACGAAACTCAATGTAATGATGATCAATCGACCAGCGTAAACGAAACACCGGCGTCCCAGCTACACGGCCAGGGAGCCATGGAATCGATGCCGGCGGTAGATACGTGTGACCCTGATCCAGAATATCAGCTGCCCGTGCAAGACACGGTCCAACCGACAGCGGACGAAATAGTACCGGAGTTAGACGCCGAATTTCTGTCCGCGTTAGGCGACACCGTTGAGGAGGAAACCAAATATGGAGAAAAAATACACCATGATTTGGCACAAAGGTGGATACCCCTTTTACGTCGCGGCATGCAAAAAGAACATAAAGAACGACTTCTCAAAGAATATGCAATACCTGAGAATTGCAGGTTACTCAAAGCCCCATCATTGAACCCCGAAATTGCGGCGGCTTGCACAGAGACCACAAGGGCTCGTGACAAAAAATTAGAAAATACTCAACAGCAGTTGGGGTTAGGTATTACCGCAATGAATAGGGCTATGGACGTGTTAGTTTCCGGTGATGACAAACAAAACAAGGTCCGGGCAATAAAAATGCTATCTGATGGATGCCGCATCTTATCGGACCTCCATTTCACTGAAACTCAGACTAGGATCAAGCTCATCACACCAAATTTGGACAAGACGTTTCTTAACATGATTCAAGACTTAGAGCGAGACGAATTTATTTTCGGCACTAAACTGTCCGAAAAAATTAGAGCTTCAAAAACAATTGAGAAGCAGGGGTTGCAAATCAAAAAAGTCGTCACGCCACTACCGAAACCATCGGTACCCTCCACGTCTCAAGCATCTATCCGACCTCGCTACCAGGGAAACTGGTCAGCCCCCCCTCGGTACCATCAGCCGTCAAACAGGGGGGGGAGAGGAGGTGCTCAGAAGAACCCACCATCGTTGAGCAGCCACAAGAAGACCAGCTCAGTACAGACGAGGTCTTCAACTCAAACCCAACACCGTGCTCCTCATCGTCAGTGAACGAGGTAGGACACGCAGGCAGGTTACAGTATTTTTACGATTGCTGGCGTAAAATTACTAACAATTACTTAATATTGACTTGGGTCAAAAATGGTTTTCCAATACCTTTTTCTCATCCAGTTGTACAGCAAAAGGTTCCTACTAACAAGTTTTCTATAAAAGATAGACATGAAATGGCTGAAGCGATTCAAAAATTAGTCGATTTAGGCGCAATTGTTCAATGTAAACCATGTGACAGCCAGTACCTTTCCAAGATATTTCTAACCCCAAAGCCTAACGGGGGTAAGAGGTTTATATTAAACCTTAAGTCTTTGAATAAATTTATTTCTAAAACGCATTTTAAGATGGAGGACTACAGAACAGCAGCCAAACTCATACCTAAAGATGGTTATATAGCTACAATAGACCTTAAGGAGGCCTATTTATTGTTATCAATATCAAAATCTGACAGAAAATACCTAAGATTTGAATTTGTAAACTCAAATGGCGTGAAAATTATTTACGAATTTCAAGCTATGCCCTATGGAATTTCTGTAGCCCCCCGTACTTTTACGAAATTGATGAAAGAAGTCATTACTTACCTAAGGTCACGTGGTTTAACATCTGTTATTTATTTAGACGATATTCTTTGTATTGGAAATAGTTACCAATCTTGCATGCAGAACGTGGCGGAAACCTTGCGCATTTTACAATGTTTAGGTTTTATAGTAAATTTTGAAAAGAGTTCTGTAATACCTAGTACCACGTGTCGATTCCTAGGATTTATATTCAATTCTATTGAAATGACAATTTCTTTGCCTGTAGACAAGCAGGAGCGCATAGCACACCTAATACGAAAATTCATGTTTTTACCTAAATGTTCGATTAGGGACTTTGCCCATTTAATAGGTACTTTAGTATCTGCTTGTCCTGCCACCCGTTATGGCTGGCTTTATACAAAATATTTAGAACGATTAAAGTTTTTGGAACTGAAAAAACATGGCTCTTACAACGCTAAAATTAAACTGCCGACAGATATCTTACACGATCTAGAATGGTGGGCTGATAATATTTTTTCAAACTATAATCCTATGGGCTCTTTAAACTTTGACATGGAAATTTTCACTGACGCATCTCGAGTAGGCTGGGGCGCATATTTTGATGGGAATCGCGTAAACGGAGGTTGGAAGGAAACTGAGCATAATTTCCATATCAACCATTTGGAGCTTTTAGCAATATTTTTGGCCTTAAAATGTTTTGTATCGGAAAAGACGAATATTAATATTCTATTACGCGTAGATAATACTACTGCAATTAGTTACATTAATAGAATGGGCGGAATCCAATTCCCCCATTTGAATAACTTGGCTAGAAACATCTGGCAATGGTGCGAGAAGAGAGGGCTGTGGCTGTTTGCTTCTTATATTAACACGAAAGACAATAAGGAAGCAGACGAAGAGTCTCGAAGGGCCAACCCAGACATAGAATGGAATCTGTCAGACCAAGCATTCCAAGACATAACTGAATCTCTTGGAATTCCAGACATTGATCTCTTCGCTTCTCGCACAAATGCCAAGTGCAACACTTATGTCTCGTGGAAACAGGATCCCGACGCAATTGCAATAGACGCATTCACACTTAATTGGAAACAATTATTTTTTTATGCATTTCCACCATTTTCCTTAATACTGAGGTGTTTACAGAAAATTGTTCACAACAAAGCAGTCGGAATCTTGGTATTTCCTTACTGGCCCTCTCAACCTTGGTTCCCTCTTCTAAAGAGCATGCTTGCGTCCGAAATTATTTTTTTAGATCCTTCTTACGCATTATCTCGTTCATGTTCCAGAACCCGCCAACAATTCTTCAACCAGAATACCCTGGCTGCTGCGAGGCTCTCCGGTTCGTGCTCTCTAGGAGAGGTACCCCAGAGGCTGCCTTAAATCTGACCTTAGCGTCCCTGGCTAAAAACACAATGGCTCAATACAATGTTACTTATAAGATCTGGTGGACCTTCTGTAAAGGTAACAATCTTAATTTTTATGAATTTTCTTGCAATTCAGTACTTTTATTCCTAACAGAACAATACAATAAAGGTGCAGCTTATGGCACACTGAACAGTCACCGTTCAGCACTCTCCCTCTTATTAGGAGGTGAAGTAGGGGCTGACGAACGAATTAAACGACTTTTAAAGGGTTGTTACCGGCTCAGACCAAACGTACCCAAGTACGTGAGAACATGGGACCCAAACGTAGTATTAGATTTCATCTCAACTTGGGTTCCTAATAAAAATCTTTCTATAGAAAAATTACTAAAAATTGGTGGTGCTACTCGCCTTATGTACGGGGCATAGAGTGCAAACTCTCTCCCTCATTAAGGCGAGTAACATAACCAAATGCCCTAATGGCCTTAAGATTGTTATCTCCGATATGATTAAAACCTCGGCTCCAGGACGAGAGCAACCAATTTTGTTTTTGCCCTATTTTCAACAAAATAAAAATATTTGTCCAGCTACCACCCTGGAGGATTATTTGAGTGTAACAGAAAGCTATAGAACTGAAAGTTCAAACTATCTCTTACTTACAATAAAACCACCCCATAAAGCCGCCAGCGCTCAAAGCGTCAGCCGATGGGTCAAACAAACTTTAGCCGAAAGCGGGGTTGATGTGTCCGTGTTCAGTGCACACAGCACGAGACACGCATCCACATCGGCTGCCAGATCCGCTGGCGTCTCTTTGGACGTGATCCGCAGGACGGCTGGCTGGACAAATGTATCAGAAACATTCGCAAAATTTTATCAACGTCCAATCATTGACGAGGGTAATTTTGCAAAAGCGGTGTTAAATAATAGTACATAATTAACTTTAATTACATAAATGTAAACATTAAAAGTAAGTAAGCAAGTTACTTAGAATATTGTTTAATTGTAATAAAAGACTGATTGTTATTAAACCGTTGTGATTTAAACAATTTAGTTATCATTTACAAAACTTTAAGCTCTAAACATCTACATCGTGACCTTTATATCTGAAGAATGAAGCGTTGAAATATAATAGATGATCAAACGAACTTCTGAGCGAAGTTCGATCATTATTATATGAATACGCTTCATTCGAAGATATAAAGACCCCCCCGCCCAATACCCTCGTAAAGTTTTGTAACATCTGTATGAAATCTCTAAAGAATGACGAGTCAAACGAACGAATGGCGGAGAGTGAACCGCGGAGGGAGGGGGAAAAAACAATACCATACCAAACCATACCAGAGTAAAAAATTAAAAATTATTTTAACGTGCGAGTTGCCTAGTAGATTAAAAAAGGACTACATCGTGACCTTTATATCTTCGAATGAAGCGTATTCATATAATAATGATCCAACTTCGCTCAGAAGTTCGTTTGATCATCTAATATACTAATCTCATAAAAAGGCAAGATTGAAATGTACGTACCATAATGTAACAATAGTGTACACGTCGCTCGCAGATTCTTCAATTCTTGCGTCGAAGAGTGTGAAGAAGTCTTCGGAGCCGCTGCCGGACCTGGAGACGTTCCGCGCGTCGCGCAGCAAGACCAAGAGCTCCGTGAAGGTACGTCCGGAAGCTCGCTCGGCGCAGCGATCATGTCCCGGCTGAAACCTTCTTGGAATCCCCACCTTTATGTTGCTGAGCTGAATGCTCCTTTATAGATTTTTAGATAGAAAATTTTATCATTAGATTAATATTTGTTTTATGGAAGTACCTTCTAGCGATAAAATACATAATATGACTATGTATAACATACAGTTACTGAATAGAGTGCAGACAACACCGAATTTATCATGTACAGACATGCGTGACACATGTTGATTGGAATGCGACATGATGATGGGCGTAGTCCCGAAATTCGGCGTCTTCATTTAAGCGGCTATTATTAATGGTCGTATTGTGTGTAGGCCTTGTGTCTAGCGTAAGCCAGCGAGTGGCGGAACACATGTTTACACCCAGAAGGCGGTTGTTTCAGACGCGACGGGGGTACTCCCTGCACTGCTGGCTGCCCGCCGACGCGCCCGCGCCCGTGCGGTACGACTCGCTCCATACTCAGTACTCACCTTCACACTATGCGCCATACACGGCACACGCCCCACAACGCCAATCATCATTTTTCTGTTTTTATAATAATTCCTATCGCTTTTTCCTGCTGTTAAGTAGTTATCCCGACCAAATTTCCCTAAATCATAATATACTTTGTATAAATATTATGTGTTTGTTATAAGCGATGTTTATAGTGCAGGCATTCTTTACAATGCCTAGGAAATGTATAGAATGGCCGGGGTCGATCAGGCAATGTAGGAAATGATATTAAATGTTTGAATTATTTTACACTTTACGATTTTAGACTTTCGCGTTCCATTACACTAAATATTTGTCTTACTTACGTTTCGACTGGGTTACACGATTGGTGTAACCCAGTCGAAACGTCGGGCAGTAAGTAGCTATGTAATTTGCTACTCCTATTAACGCGTGTAGACCCATAAAGACAAATATTTATTTTACACTTTACCTAAGAAAGTACAGAATACTGAAAGAAAAATCTATACCTAACTCTTCGACACAATTACGATGGCTTTATGCGGCTTGAATATGCAAATGAAACTCTAGTTGCGGTTCGAAACACTTGTACTTTTCGTAATTATAAATTTACAACAAAACACCGCGACACTCACAATCTGTCATTTTTTAGGAATAATCAATATGGCGCTCGCGCCGCTCGCGTCGCCGGTCAAAACCAAACTATAAATTTTATACAATAATATAATTTCAAGTTGTCGGTCAGAATATCCTATTCGATAAATCAAATTCATAATTATTGTTACGTAAAAATAAGCTTATTTCATTATTGAAACTTTATAACAAAGTTTTAATAAAATAAGTAAATATACATTTTTTTAAACATCCAATAACATTGTGGCCATGGCGCTCAACTCAATAGTCAAATCTAAACTTATACAATTAGTAAAATGTTATGTAATTTATAATTTAAATTGCGGTATTTTATAATATACAAGCAAATATATCGTTTTAAGATATGTTGTTTTGAATAAAACTTGATAGAGTAATGCTAACATAATAAAATGTTTATAAGTTAATCAGCATTTTCTAACAATACCTAGGCATTGCATGGAATGCCAGATGAAGCAAAGGTAATGTATGTAATCGATTTTTCATCTCTGTGATATTGTTAGTTAGATCGAGCTAATCCTAATTACAACTGCCACAAGCAGACAGCGTTGATTAGACATGTTATCTTTAGGATAGAATGCCTAAGTAATTTTTGTACAACTCGGTATTCTATTAAAATTTACCTTTTAATGTAGGATATGAATCGTAAGTATTATACACATTGCCTGAACGGTTTAGGCAATGTATAGAATGTCTAGGCAATCAATACAATGCCGGGTTATACACATTGCCTATAACATGTACACTCAATAGCACGTTGGGCGTAAACGATATATTTTAAGGATCAAAGTTTTAAGAAGTGCTGTGATTGATATCGGTCCGCAGGACGAGTAACGGGCTGTCGGTGCTGGGCTGCGCCATCATCCCGGAGCTGAAGCCGCGCGTGCCCACCATGAGCGAGCGCGACCTCACGCGCGCCTACACGCCGCGCCACTACCTGCGCTCGTAGCGCCCCCGCGGCCCCGCGCCCCCGCGCCCCCTGCGGCCCCCGCGCCGTCTAGCGCCCCCGCGCCCCGCCCCCGCCGACACGCTCCCAATGTAGATAATAAAAAATATCGATTATGCACATAGTGGTACAGATTTTTTATTAAATTTCTATTAATGTTACAAATAAAATTCTGAAATGGAAATGTATGTTGTATTATTTTATATTGTAAGAATTCCTCATCCTTAGGAAATCGATCTGGGGGCACGGCATTGCCCCCCCATTGTCGAGCAAAAAGCGGCACGACTCACCGATCATCAAAATTCTAAGACACTTCTAGAAGGCCTTGAAGCTTCAAATTTGGAATATAAGTAGTGTTTGGTGTATGGATTAAGGAAAAATTCAAATATTTGGGGGCACGGTAGTGCAACCGCTAAGTCTAGCAGTTTATCTCAATTTCCGTCCGGTTTTATAAATTTGAACTACTTACTTAAATAACTTCGTAATACCATATATTTATAAAGGCGCACGGTAGTGCCCCCGCCAAGTACAGACTTTTTTCCAAATTTTGTTCACGTTTTCTAGATACATAACTGCTTAAATAACTTATATGCCCACGGTAGTGCCCCTGCCAAATCGAGCAAATCGGAAAGGAAAAAGTAGACTGTCTACAAAATACAAATAGGAATGAAATCCCATCAAAAACAATACTTGTCAAAAAAACCAAGTCTCGCTACTCAGTTATTCTACGGTAAAAAGTGGTGAGATCCATGTAATAAATACCAAGTCGGTTATTAATTAAATATTTCACAACATCACATATTTACATTGATCTGATCCCGTGGTAAGTAGCTTAAACACTTGTGTAACGGGTATCAGAATCAACAGTGGATACACAAATATACTTAAATATAATTATAACATACATACATACATATATACATAAAATAAACAAATCAACAAATAAGATAAAAAGCATGTGGCAAGTAATTAAAGAACAAATAAGACTACCAGTAAACTGAAACATAACATACAGCTCAATATTAATAACAAGTTAACGTCTGATCCTGTACTTGTGGCAAATAAGTTAAATGAGACATTCGCCACGGCCGGGCAAGCCTCCTGCGCTGCAGGGGCCCAGGCTGCGCCGCGCGGTCGCCCCGTCATACATCCCACTGAAAACTCGATGTTTCTCCAGTCCGTAGATGAACGCGAAGTCCTCTCCATAATTCGATCTCTAAAACCTAAATGTAGCTTTGGAATTGACGAACTTCCAGCTAAACTCATCAAAGAATGTGCTGAAGAGCTGACGTATCCGTTGACCGCCCTTATAAACCAATCTTTTATACAAGGTGCTGTCCCAGACCTTTTAAAAATTGCAGTCATAAAACCTATATACAAAAAGAACTCTAAAACAGACCCTAAAAACTATCGCCCTATATCACTTTTACCGGTAATATCAAAAATTTATGAAAAGGCTATGTTCAAACGTTTATACTCCTTCTGCGAAAAAAATAATATCTTTGATGATTCACAAAATGGTTTCCGCAAAAATCGGTCCACCGTATTAGCTACATACAAATATGTAAATGACATATTGAGCGTATTAAATGACAAAAAGCATGCTATAGGCATACTATTTGATATGACGAAAGCATACGAAAAAGTAATATTTGATATTTTATTAAATAAATTATACGGCATTGGCGTTCGGGGTATCGCCCACGAATGGTTTAAATCATTACTGGAGAACCGGAAACAATACGTTCAAATTCAAAATTTCGATTTGATGTCCCGAGAAATCAAAGAAATTAGATCTTGTGTGCGACCAGTAACTGCATCAATACCACAAGGCAGCGTTCTGGGATGTGCACTATTCTTGCTGTACATTAACGACCTTCCAAAAATTCTCAACGAAAAATGTGTAATGTTTGCAGATGATTTCTCACTATTATTATCCTGTAAAAATAATATAAACATAGAAAGAGACATAAATAATATATTTGACAAAATTGTAAATTGGATGAATGATCATAATCTAGAATTAAATTTAAATAAAACAAAACTAATGCAATTCCGGCCCTGGCAAAAGTCAGAACTAGATATGAATGTCTACTACAATAACACAAAATTAGAATTCGTTCCTTCATTTCCCCTATTAGGTATAGTATTAGATTCAAATATTAACTGGAAATCTCACATAGAAAATGCCAAAACAAAATTGTCCAAATTCATTTATGCATTAAGAGAAATAAAAAAGTCTACGAACACAGGTATCACAATGTACTACGCTTATGCATATGCGTGGCTTAGCTATGGTGTCATTGTTTGGGGAAATAGTACCAATTCACAAGATCTATTTATCCTCCAAAAGAAGTGCATACGGATCCTTACTAACATCAAGCAGACAGATAGCTGTAAGCCACATTTCAAAAAACTAAAATTATTAACATTGCCTTGTATCTACATATTAGAAATTTGTAAATTCATCAGAAAACACCCCCATCTTTATACTAAAACAATTGACGCTCCTAGACGTAACATTCCCCGTAACAAAAATGATCTCATTCAAATCCCATCTAACTTATCAATGCATAGCTCTGGACCCTACCCAATGTCAGTGAAAGTGTATAATAAACTACCGAATCATTTAAAAGAAATAGAAGAATATCCTAAATTCATTAAAGAAATTAAGCATTTTCTTATTAAAAATAGCTACTACACAATAAATGAATATTTTGAGGATAAGTTTAAATAAATATTAAATAACACCAAGTTCGAGCATTTACTCTATTATTTTGAAATTATTTAAATGTCTGCCCTTCACTCTTCCACTTTGCAATGCCTTTCAAGGTACATATGAATGTTAAATGTTATTATTATGTAGCATGTAAGTCATATGTAATGCAAATATTTTAAATAATTAATAATACACCCAGACACGGAACAAACACCGATGTCCGTCACACAAATATTTGTCCCGAGTGGGAATCGAACCCACGAATCTTGGAACCGTAGGTAGTAAACCTGGGTCACTAGCAACTGTTCCATTGAGCCAGTCAAATTAATTGACTTGACCATTGCACAGATCAGATTAATTTAATTTACACGTGTTTTCATGCGATGGCCAATTCAATTAATATCCGACTTGGTATTACATGGATCTCACAACTTTTTACCGTAGAACAACTGAGTAGCGAGACTTGGTTTTTTGACAAGTATTGTTTTTGATGGGATAAATCTTTCCTGGTGTTACTCTGTAAAAAAACATGAAATGATGAAACATCCCCACTGAGGAGCAAAGAGGGGCTTTATCAACCAGACTGGCCAAATGTGGGCCTGTGGTCTTTACACAACATTAACATTTTTGAACGATTTTCTTCTACACAGAGACTGCATCGAATAATCTAATGACTTTAAATTTAAAACATTGGTATCGGCCAATACATTTATATCGGCGTTAAAACTGGCTACTTATGGATAATAGGTGGTACTAGGCCACAGATTACAATTAATTATTTGGTAATCGATACTGATGTCACAAATGCAATAATATTTTTTTTCTCTTTAGAGTTTCTCTACTATATCGTGCATGCATTATTCACATAAACCTTCCTATTGAATCACTTTATGTGAACGCCATCTTAGTCATTAAAAATAATAAAAGCCGATATGCATACGAAGTGCTAGGTTTCATTATTAGGTCTTTTGAATAAGCACGACTTTTATCATCGCAACTAAATCGACGCGTAAGAACTCGCGGGCAGCGAATGTAAAAATGCAACATGTCACTACGGCTGGTTCGAGGCGGCATACTCAATAGTTAGCTTTGATATCCTTGCATTCCAACCCAATCACTAGTCTAGATTTGTAAACCCAAGCCATTATAGAATACTAGATACAATGGCTCGTCATATAGGGCATAGTAGCCATTGCCGTTAAAAAATAATTTAAGGACATGAAAACGTTACATACTTACATTTCCATTTACGTTATCTTAGCCTTATAAAATAAAAAAAACTTTATTTCATACTCTATTTTATTGGCTGTATAACATTGTACTTCTTTGCCTCGAAAAAAAAAAATGTCGTCAAAGCGCGAATGTACAAAAAAATCAAACAAAATAATGTGTTTTTATTAGTATAATAGGTATGATAAAAATAGAGTGTGAATCTGGGTGTGAGTGTGTGTGCATGTGTGTGTGAAAGTCAAAATTGATAAAACTCATTAAATGAAGATTTGGCCGTATGATTTTAAAATCAAGGCCGTTAAACCGCTATTTACTACTATGATAAAAATTACTAATATTTGTTTTAAAATTAACGTTAACATGAACTTTGCCTAAATAATTGCTTGGTGATTCTTATCCACAATAAAATTATTTCAGGCAGAACGCGGCGGCGCGGCGCCAGCCGGGCGGGGGCCCAGACGCGGCGGAGGCGCCGGCGTCGCCATGGAAAATTCGGGATAACTTACACCACAATATGTTTGTAAGTGTATGTTCGTGATCAACAGTTAATTTATTACTGATAACCTAATAACAAACTTTAAACTTATGCCATGATGTCATTATGGCTATCTACAGGTGATACAAAATAAGTTAGGTAATACCACGCCACGCCCCTTCCGCATTCCCTTAGTCAAATAATCTTCTGAGTTGTATGCAATGCATTTGATAACCACAGTACACGTGGTCAGGTCGAAGGGTATTAATTTTTATATGTTTGGATAAGTAGGATCAAAACTGTCACCTCTCCATGAACTTAGAGTGCTCTCTAGGGATTTCACAGTCACACATAATCTATTATGTAGTTGTGGTACCTACCCACATAACATAATGAAACTTGACATACAAGATGCGTAATGTGATCTGTCGAACAGTTCCAGGGCCCGAGAGCGGCGGCGGCGGCGCGGGCAGGGAGGGCGCGGGCAGGAATATTCCACCAAGTCAATGCACACATTATGAAGGTACTTTTGAAATATTTATTTTGTTAGTAGGTACGTAAGTTAAACGACGTTTTCTAAGGCGAGCGCTAGTTCCTCGCATGTACTCAACGATATGCGCAAAGCAAGTGCATGCTAATAACCACTCATAAGTGGTTTTAGCCTAGTACATTAGCCACTAAATAATATTGGCAATATCAATCAGGCGCTAGTCTCGACCTACGGCACACGCGCGGTAGGTACAGATTGATACCCAGCAAATAATAAAATGTTTTGTTATTTTAACTTATTGCGGTCTATCTATTAGGTTAGTTAGGTTGTTACTGTTACATACTCATACATATGAAAATTTAAATTTGCGCGTCTCCTAATACCTACCTACATATTTGGAAACATTTCAGATCACCGTCCAGTCCAGGTCTCTGCTCTTATTTGAGAGAATCTCGCAGTTTTTTCACGTAGGTACATTACTTATGTCGAAACATTCCTTTTGTTTTTGATGTGAGTTCTTTACTTTTTGGAAAATTTGAATTTTATGAACTCATCTCATTACACAACAATTTCAAATTTGAACTGCTGTATGTTCTACAGTTGGTATAATTAATGTTGTTTTGTATAATTTAGTCATGTAATTACTAGTATATAATGTTATTTTATGTGTGCAATAAATTACTAAATAATTTCTGGCTCGGTGGAACAGTGGTTAGTGACCCTGGCTAAGCGTCGATGGCCGAGTGGTTAAGGTCGTTGCTTGCCATGCGAGAGGTCGCCAGTTCAAACCCCGCCAGGTACCAATGTGTTTTTCAAATTTGAAATTCATATGTACCATCATTCGACGCTTTAACGGTGAAGGAAAACATCGTGAGGAAACCTGCACACCTAAGAAGAAATTCTAAGGTTGTGTAGTCGACCAACCCGCACTTGGCCAGCGTGGTCGACTAAGGCCTTATCGCCCTAGTTTAGGGTAGGCCCGTGCCCCAGCAGTGGGGACGTATATGGGCTGATGATGATGATGATGATGATATCTGTCTATGTATATCAGTCTCTGACGCCCATAGTACTAGCTTTGCTTAGTTTGGGGTCAGATGACCGTGTGTGGAAATGTCCCAGATATTTATTTATTTAGTTATTTATAATATGTTGTTTATTTATTAATGACTCACACTAACAGAGATACAGTAGGTAGGTACATTATGAAACAATATGCTAAGATAGGTACTGGATTAAGGTAAGGTATTGAAACAAAAGCTTTCAGAACCCCAATGAGAATTGACTGAAGTTCGGATCTACCCAAAACATGCATGTTCATTGTTGGTAAACATTGACTTCCCCAGTTATTTTTCATTCTTCTTCATTAATAGTTGGTCATTAGTGGGTTACAATATTTGAGAAAGGCGAGCGTCGCGCGCCGGTCCGGCCGACAACACAAGGGCAATTCTGTAGATAATATTATTTATTAAAGATAACCCATAGGAAGTTTGTAAATCAGGTCCCAAGCCGTTATCTATTCACTTATTGAGTGTAAATTCTGAATATTTTTCAGCAAATGTTGGAAATACGTACGTCCTGATCTTACCTCATTTTGTACATTATTGTAATTAAAATGTAAAAATAATAGGTTACGAGCTAATCTTAAGTACCTAATTATAAATATTGTGATATTGCAGAGGCTTGGTCGCGCCGAGAGGAGGCCACGACGCCGCTGTCGACTGCTGCCATTCAACAAACATTAAGACGCTCCGCGTTCACCTGTTCTTCCTAAACTCTGTAAGCATTTTTACATAAAGTAACAAAGTATGACTACTAATGCTTTGCACAAACTTTATAAGTAGAGTTCAAGGTATGAAAAAAGAAGAAGACTGGACTTTACCTAACTACTCTAAATTATTAACGTACAATATGACTCAGGTAGTTCATTAGATTATAAGGTCACGCATCATCAACCTATTCATAAAATATGAAAATTTATTAATAATTGCACAGTTGGCACAGAATATTACCTACGTACAAACTAGGTAATGAAAAATATAAACTTGGGAATTAGCTCTATGTAAAATGTATTCACGTAATGATGTGTCTCACTTAAATGCATTTTACACGAATGGAAAGTGCCTGATGTGCACTTTTATGACGCGATCCGACAGGCGCAGGGGGATGGAGAGTATTACAATAAACTTCAAGGCACATTTCAAAAAGGCTTTGACTTACGAATTTTGAATTACAATGAAAATGCAATTTATTTTAAATACTTTGTGATAAAATAAGCTTTATCCGCTTTAAGAGTATGTACTGTTCAAAAATACGCTTTTTTTTCATTTATCATAAATAAATACAAAGGCTATTTTTGAACAGACCTGTGTCACATACCTAATGTCTTACAAATTCTCAATACTCATTTTTGAAATGTTGTACCTAAGTGGGTATCTCCCATTAACTTTGCTTTTGTTGTACGAGGGTTGCGTTTCGTGTGTTGTGAAATATCTGTAAACAGAAAATACTATCATCCATATCTACAAACTCCACTAAATTATTTATAGAGTTATAGCTGCACTCTGTTGGCAAAAAAGCATGAATTTTTAACTGTTACAGTAACTGTTGAACTGGCAAGTTTACTTGTTATTAGTAATATTAAAATGGAACATAAAGTATATTTTTATGACTTAAATAGATAGGCGCAAACCAAAACAAATTTATGAAATAATTAACAGTCATATAATAACTATACCTAAGACATGACAAATTATTATGTACGATCATTTTTTTAAATATTACAGTAACGAAAGGTTATAAGGTGTTTAAAAAAAAACAATTTGATTTTGATAATGACCCAAAATGCGTATGTAAACGAATAAAATGTAGGAAATATATAAAGTTACTAAAAAAAAATTGAGACACTGTAACACAAATACATTGTCAAGGGTGTGAAATAAAGATTGTGTTTCTGTAAATTATATACCAAATAAATTGTTTTGCTATCTGTGTTGCGTTCTTGACATTTGGGTCTAATACTTACCGTCCATAAGGAACTATTCCGTACTCGTATGCTATTCGCATACGCTTCAGTCGTAACACTGCTGAAACAAGGATCTGAGGAAGAGTTGATAAATTCAACCAATTTGATAACAAAATTGTACAGGGAACTATTACCTGTAAAGATTTATCAATTCTTGCTAAATCATAATAAGAATACGAATAGCAAAACGCCAAAGTTTGAAAATGAAATAAATGAAAATTTATAAGTATTTTTTTTTGTACCAGGTGTGGCAGCGACGTGCAGGGCCAGAACCCCACAGCAGCAAACACCACACACGAATCCACCACCACCTAACCCTCGCCCCTAGTCGCTTAGGTTAGGTTAGCAACCTAACCTAACCCTCGCCCCTAGTCGCTTAGGTTAGGTTAGCAACCTAACCTAACCCTCGCCCCTAGTCGCTTAGGTTAGGTTAGCAACCTAACCTAACCCTCGCCCCTAGTCGCTTAGGTTAGGTTAGCAACCTAACCTAACCCTCGCCCCTAGTCGCTTAGGTTAGGTTAGCAGCCTAACCTAACCTCGCCTCTAGTCGCTTAGGTTAGGTTAGCAGCCTAACCAACCTCGCCCCTAGTCGCTTAGGTTAGGTTAGCAGCCTAACCTAACCCTCGCCCCTAGTCGCTTAGGTTAGGTTAGCAACCTAACCTAACCCTCGCCCCTAGTCAGCTTAGGTTAGGTTAGCAGCCTAACCTAACCCTCGCCTCTAGTCAGCTTAGGTTAGGTTAGCAGCCTAACCTAGCCCTCGCCCCTAGTCGCTTAGGTTAGGTTAGCAGCCTAACCTAACCCTCGCCCCTAGTCAGCTTAGGTTAGGTTAGCAGCCTAACCTAACCTCGCCCCTAGTCGCTTAGGTTAGGTTAGCAACCTAACCTAACCCTCGCCCCTAGTCAGCTTAGGTTAGGTTAGCAGCCTAACTCCAACCCTCGCCCCTAGTCGCTTAGGTTAGGTTAGCAGCCTAACCCAACCCTCGCCCCTAGTCAGCTTAGGTTAGGTTAGCAACCTAACCTAACCCTCGCCCCTAGTCGCTTAGGTTAGGTTAGCAGCCTAACCTAACCCTCGCCCCTAGTCGCTTAGGTTAGGTTAGCAGCCTAACCTAACCCTCGCCCCTAGTCGCTTAGGTTAGGTTAGCAGCCTAACCTAACCCTCGCCCCTAGTCGCTTAGGTTAGGTTAGCAACCTAACCTAACCTCGCCCCTAGTCAGCTTAGGTTAGGTTAGCAACCTAACCTAACCTCGCCCCTAGTCAGCTTAGGTTAGGTTAGCAGCCTAACCTAACCCTCGCCCCTAGTCGCTTAGGTTAGGTTAGCAGCCTAACCTAACCCTCGCCCCTAGTCGCTTAGGTTAGGTTAGCAGCCTAACCTAACCCTCGCCCCTAGTCGCTTAGGTTAGGTTAGCAGCCTAATAACCTCGCCCCTAGTCGCTTAGGTTAGGTTAGCAGCCTAACCTAACCCTCGCCCCTAGTCGCTTAGGTTAGGTTAGCAGCCTAACCTAACCCTCGCCCCTAGTCGCTTAGGTTAGGTTAGCAACCTAACCTAACCTCGCCCCTAGTCACTTAGGTTAGGTTAGCAACCTAACCTAACCCTCGCCCCTAGTCGCTTAGGTTAGGTTAGCAACCTAACCTAACCCTCGCCCCTAGTCGCTTAGGTTAGGTTAGCAACCTAACCTAACCCTCGCCCCTAGTCGCTTAGGTTAGGTTAGCAACCTAACCTAACCCTCGCCCCTAGTCGCTTAGGTTAGGTTAGCAACCTAACCTAACCCTCGCCCCTAGTCGCTTAGGTTAGGTTAGGTTAGGTTAGGTTAGGTTAGGTTTTTTTTTTTTTTTTTTTTTTTTTTTTTTTTTTTTTTTTTTTATGCGACTACCTCCAACATTATCGGAGCCTATTTTTACAGTTTAATTTTTGACTCATTCATACCAGTTCTCGCTTTTATTCCTCTCGTACTTTTATTCCGCATACTTGTTCTTTCTTTCGTTCATCATCTGTTGCTCTTGAGGTCTGGGAGGACCATCTATTTTGCGTAAATATTCTACTCTAAATACTGTGGTGGCTCGGGGCCTTTATTTCTATTTCTATATATTGTAGCCAGGGTAAATAAATAAACTCTAATTTTGTTCTTATTCTTCTGTTTTTACAATGTGTAACTTATTATTATCTTATATCTATTCTTATTTACTACTTACAGTTTATTAAGCTTATCTATACATTTTGTTTAATTATCCTTACATTTAGTATATATGCTTATATATAATCATTATATATTTCACTATATACTTATTCCTAGGTCTTATTTCTATTATTTGCTCTTATAACTATTTGCTTACAGTATTCTAAAAATGGATATCTTAATTTGCTATTTATTATCGTACTTATGCTATTTTTATTCAATTTTACGTCGTATTTCTGCTCAAAATCGTATTTTTTATATGACAGGATTGGACAGTCGAGGATCAGGTGAAGGATACTTTCCTGCGCTTGGGGCTCGCATTCACACGAAGGACTCTCCTTACACTTGAATCTGTGCAAGTATGAGGAGAATCCCCCATGCCCTGTGAGTGCTTGTGTAATAACACCCTCAAATTTAATTTTTCTGACCACTCTGTACGCCTCTACAGCTCCTGGGAAGAATATCTTTGTTGTTGAAGCGGTGTCCTCCGACCTGTACCTTTTGTCCCACTCGCGAAGCGTCTCACCACGGATGCTACGCTTCACGAATGACACAGGGCACCGGTCATAGTCGGGCTTCCGCTTCAACCTCAAAGCTGCTTCCTTTGCAAGCTCATCGGCCCTCTCATTTCCCTCTAGTCCCACATGAGCTTTGATCCAGAACAGGGATATGTCCTTATTCTGGAGTCTGCAGTTGCTGATATTATGCCTAGTTTCGACTGCTAGTGGGTGAGGGGCATGGACATTTGTCACCGTTTCGAGTGCTGATCTCGAGTCACAGTATATGGCGACTTTGTGCTCCTTGCCTTTTAGGGCCACTTCGGTGGCTTTTAGTAGAGCTAGTAGCTCCGCCTGGTAGACAGAGCAGTACGGCGAGAGGGCAAGTTTGTGGGCCTTTGTCTCGTGCTCGGAGTTCCACACAGAGACTGCCGCGCCAACCTTACCCTCGATCTTACTGCCGTCTGTGAAGATCCTCATAGCGTAATCGCTATGAGTCCTGTACTGCTGCTCGTCCACCAAGCTACCGAACGCCAGCTTCTGATGGGTTGCCGGGTGTGGGGCGCCGATTTTCGGCGTCATTCTCTCCACTTCCCTATCGCCGAGCTCCTGTCTCGGGGCCCCCCTCTTGGCTGCATACAATGCAGCCGCCTCACGAACTCGGAGGTCCAGTGGGAGTGTGCCCGTCAACAGCAGCGCGGCGTTGAGAGAGACCGTACGGTACGCCCTGCACATTTTTTGTGCGAAGCCCCTCTGGACTGCGTTCAACTGCTTCCGCACTCCCAGCTTCTCTGCTGCCGGTGCCCATGCTGCCGATGCGTACAGAATTATGGGCTCTACTGCCGCAGTGTATATAGATCTGACCACTTCGTCGTTTAGTCCCCAGTTCACCCTTGCCGCTCTGATAAGCTGCTTGTAAATAGCAAGCGCTTTTCTGCAGACATTGGTGACATGGGGACTAAACGTCAGCTTGTGGTCGATCGTTAGGCCGAGGACCTTGATCTCGGTGGACATTCCAATGTCGATCCCTCCCATGCTCAGGCGTGGCGTGTCGTAAACAAGCTTTTTTGTGACCACCATCGCGCACGTTTTGTGCGGGGCAAATTTGAGCTTGTTTTCGACTCCCACGCCCGAACATGTTCGAGAGCAGCATTGGCCTGTCCCTCGATATCTCGAGCCTCCTTCCCGCTGAAGACCAGTACAATGTCGTCTGCAAAGGCTTGCACATAGTGCCCTCTTTGCTCCAACTCCTTGAGTAACGGGTCTAACAGCAGGTTCCAGAGGATCGGTCCTCCTATCGAGCCTTGTACGCACCCCTTCTCCGTCTTCCTCTTGTGTGAGGCTCCGGCATATCTTACCTCTACAGACCTCTCGCTGAGGTAGCTGCCCAGGACTCTCCTCAGGTTTGAAGGGCACCTCTCTTCATACAGTCGGGTTTTTATCGCCGGCCACCAGGCGCTATCGAAGGCGCCCTCGATGTCCAACGATACCACTGTTGCAATCTTCTTTTCAAGAAGGATTGCTCGCAGATGGTCCATTAGGGCAACGAGGGCGTCCTCGGTGCTCCTTTGCGGCATAAACCCGTACTGTCTCCTGCTGATCTTCGGGAGTGTGTGGTGTTTGAGGCGGTTCATCACCATCTTTTCATACACCTTCCCCATCACAGGCAATAGACCAATCGGCCTGTATGATTTGGGGACGGTGTATACCTCCTTTCCCGGCTTCCTTAGCACGATCACAGTAGCCTCTTTCCAAATCTTTGGAAAGTGGTGTTGTGCTAGGCATTTGTTGAAGAGAGCCAGGAAGAAGTCTGGTGCCGTTGTTATGGCGCCTAGGCAGATGTCTGCGGTGAATCCGTCGGCCCCTGGAGCCTTCTTGGGGTTGAACGACCTCGCGGCATCCTCGAGCTCTGCCATTGTGAATGGAGGGTCGTGATCATCATGATCCTTTTCATTCATTGCGCTTGCTTTCGCTCTTCTAATTTCGTGTGCCGCGTTGTCGTCTTCCACCTTGTCCTCCGGGTAGAAAGTTTCTGCCAGGTATTTTGCGGAGTTCTCTGCGTCCAGAACTATTCCCTCTTTTATCAGTGGTAGGTCCTCTTCCCTTTTCTCTGTCCTTCCTATTACCCTATATATTCCCTCCCACATTCCTTCTCTGTCTTGTTTTCCACAGAATTCCTTCCAACTCCTGGTGACTTCCTCCTCGACCATCTTCTCATACTTTTCTTTCTGTTCCAGGTACAGGCTGACCACCATCTGTCTTCGGTTTGGAGCTGCGTTCCTGATTCTTCTCTTCCTGGTAGCGACTTCTTTCTTTTGGGCTGCAAGCTGCTCAGACCACCACGGCAGGGTAAGTGTATCTTTTTTCTTCTTTTTAGGTATTGTATTTTTGCATGTTTCTTCCATCATTATATTAATTTTATTTACTATTTCTTCTAATTCTATTTTGTTATTAATTTTATCTATTTCTTCCGTATTTATTTCTTTTTCTTGCATGATTTTGAGAAGTTCCTCACGGAACTTCTCCCAATCTGCCTTTTTAGTGTTGTATTGTCTGGTAGTTCTTTCTATGGTTATCCCTTTAGACTTTTTCAATTTAACCCTAAATGTGATGGCGTTGTGATCCGAGTTTATCATTCCCTCATCTACTTTCCAGTCCTCTACCAGGTCGAGTAAGTCTTCGGAACACGCTGTGACGTCAACGTGGCTGCTGTACCGTATTCCGCCTCGTATGGTGTCGAAGGTAGGTATTTCACCGGAGTTTAGCACATGTAGCCCCATCTCTATTAGGCCACCACTCCACTGCTCTCCTCTCAGGTCCTCCTTTCCGCTGCCCCACCAGGCACTTTTCGCATTTGCGTCTCCTCCTATCAACATCTTCTCCTTGTGGGTTGCGCGTACTTCTTTCAGCGATTCTATGTACTGTTGGATGGGTTGGTCCGGTTCGAAGTAATATGACACGAGGGTGATGGTCCAAGCTTTGGTTCGGATTTTGACGACCACGATGTTATTGGTCGTCAATTCTGGGCACTGGATGACGTCAAGGTCGCTGTTCAGAACTGCTATTGCAGCTTTAACAGTCCCCTCTCCTATGCCTGGGCTTTGGTAGATTCTCACACCTCGGTAACTTTTCACCCTTCCTTCCCTTCCAACGTACGGCTCCTGCATGAGAACAGCTGAGATTTTGGCTTCCTGAGCCTCGAGCAGTACTTCATTTGTGGCGAGCTGGCTCCTCTGTAAGTTCGCCTGGGCCAGCTTATAGCCGTTATCCTCCCTGGCCACTTTAGCAATAAGCAGTGGACGCTCTGGCTATCGCGTCCCACCTTCGTCTTACTGGGCACTCATCGCTAAAGGCGTTGTGGGCGCGATTTTCGATGCAGGATCGGTTTGCAGTTTATGCAGTCTGGGGTCTCTTGAGTGACCCTGTTTGGGCATCCCGCTCGCATGTGGGGTCCGCCGCAGTGACTGCACACTACTTCAGCCGTTTCCCTGCAGTACTTTCGACTGTGCCCGTACCTAGGCACTGCGAGCACTGAACTAGGGGGGACTGATCCTCAACAACTACGTGTTGGAGGTCTATACGCAGCTTCCCTACCTCAGTGGCTCTTCTCCATACTGCAGGGGTCACAGACAAGATGACATGTGTCGTGTGGGGGTTTCTCGTCTTCTTCCGGTACCTGATCCTTGTCCTGTCCTCCTCGTTTTCGAGGCCGTGAAAAACCTCCCGATTCTGGTTCTTTAGAGCTGCCAGTACCTCCTCATCTCTATGCACTGAGAGCACGCTCTTTAGAACCAGAAGCGGGTCCTTGTTCTTCACTTCCTCGACTACGAGTCGACTTCCTGCTTTCTCTATTCTCTCCTTTATCTTCCTTCGGTCCTCTTTTGTTCCGCATCCCACAATTATCTTCCTGTCTTTTGCTTTCCTCACCTTTTCTACCTTTATCCATCCTTCCTTCGCGTCCACTGCTTTCCTGACCTTCTCCATTACTTCCTCTCCAGTGTCTTTTTCATTTTCCGATGTAATGACTACAGAATGAAGAGCTCCACGTGTAGTTCTATTTTTTGGTGCAGCTGCCGCTACGTTCGCGTACGACAGTTGCTCCATAGTGCTCTTCTGGCTTTCTACAAGGGTCCTCAGCTCTTCCATTCTCCTGCCATTTTCGTTAAGGAGTCTGTTGTTCTCTTCCAACTTGTTCATTATTTTATCTTCCTCCCATTTCCTCGTGTCTTCTTTTGTTGTTTCTCCAGTTCCGTTATTTTCTTCTCGTTCCTTGGGCTCCTTTTTCTTTTTTAAATCTTGAATTTCTGCTTCTCCTTCTTTGACTATTTTGTATAGTTGGTCTAATATTGGTTAGGTTAGGTTAGGTTAGGTTAGGTTAGGTTAGGTTAGGTTAGGTTAGGTTAGGTTAGGTTAGGTTAGGTTAGGTTAGGTTAGGTTAGGTTAGGTTAGGTTAGGTTAGGTTGGGGTACTAGGTCGGAATACCTCCTCGTGGTGTACCCTGGGCAACGTGGCCGACTAATGGCCGCGGCTGAAATTCCGACACGGCAGGAGGGAGGGTGTTCATCTCCCTCTTGCGGCGTCACCGCCGTTCTTGGTGGCGCGCGCTCTTCCGTTCGCTCTCCGCTTTGGAGAGGGGGTGGCAGAGCGCTGTGGTGGGGGCGGGGCGTCGCTTTTTCGTCGCTCTGCTTGCGACTCTTGTCGCATTGTTGGGCCTTCATGGCAGCGGTCTTTTGACGTGGGTCTGGCGGAGAATCTCCGCGGCGCGACGGGGCTTGCAATCTGCGGTCCCGTCGGGCAACCTGTTCTTAGCTGGGCCGCACTCTTGCGGGTCGGCTGGGGTAGGGGTTTGCCTGCTCGCGCGGGCGGCCCCAAGAGGAGAGCACCTCACTAAAAAATCCCAATGGGGGGGTTTCAGGGGTTAAGAGGGCAGGCCGTACCTCTCAATTCGGCCAAAACAACATCATGGAAGCGCAGATTAATAGATTATTACCCCAGGAGGGTTCCCACAGCTCCGCTGTGGGGGAATCCCTCCCGTCGCCTTCGGGTGGCGGCCGGCCCACGTATTCTGGGGAAGCCAAATCTCGCAGAAGTGATGAAGCTGGAGGAGTGTCCGGGGGTAGCAGCCCGAGGCGTGCTGTAGGAGAAGACGGGGTTAGCACCCCGGCGATGAGAAGGAGGGCGGCGTCACTGTCCGGCGTCGTGGTGTGTGGTGTGGAGCTCAAGGAGGCGAGGGTTGTTATTAACCGCTTCAATGATGAGCAGTCCGCGGGAGTCGAGTTGAAAAAACTCTTTCAACATGCTCCCGCTGGAATCAGAGAGAGCTCTTTCAGAGGGCGAGAGTAATGGCGATTACATAAGCGCCACAGAATCGGAGGACAATTCCACCTGTCCTCCCAGTGAGGGGTCTGGAGGCGGCCGACCATCTAGGCGCTCCGGCTTCCTCAAAAGGAAGGGGTCTGGCTCCGGGAAGGAGTCAGACGAAATATCGGACGGAAAGTCCAGACGGCCGACAAAGAAGCGGCCAAGAGGAAAGCCCCCCACAACCGGGGAGTATGTCGGGAGAGCTGCGGCAATCCGCGAATTCAACGCGGCCAAGCGCGAGGCACTAGAAGTTGAATTTGAGGAGTCAGTAGCGGAGCGCGAGCAGCGGGCAAGAGAGACCAGGGCCGACGAGGGCTACGGTGCTCCTCGTCCCACAGGACTGTCCAAATTGGCCACGTGGGAGCTTGTGAAGAGGGCCGAAGAAGACTGCCTCGAGATTTGTAGGATGGCGTCGGTGTCTCGAAACCTCAAGGGGGGCATCACGAGGGGCTTTAAGGACCGGGCTAACATGATGTTGGACAGCTTTAAGGAGATGGCGGCTCGGTTCTGCCGACTCCAGGCCAGAGTGGCCCAACTTGAGAAGGGGACAGGAGCGGACAGACAGGCGGCGCAGACCAGGTCTCCATCGCCAGTCTTCAGCATCACGGTGGCGTCGGACGCGATGGAAACAGAGGCAATCTCAAGCGTCCCGGCAGCAGCCCCGCAATTTAGCCTAGCGGAGCTGGCGGCGACTGTTCGGAGCATATGCGACGAAGAGCGCCGCAAACACATGCATGAGGACCGAAACTTCACTCGGGCTCTTATAGAGGGACTCCAGGATCGGCTCCTGCCTGAGAAGAGGCTACGACCCCCCCTGGCCGCTGATAGAAGGCGAGAGGAGGAAGAGGCCAGAAAGAAGGAAGAGGAGGCGGTGGAGGCCGCCCTCTTCAAGAAACCGGAGGCGCCTAAACCGCAGCGCGCCAAAAAGACCTCCGGGCCACGCGCGACAGTTTCAGCTGCAAGTCCTGCGCCTGGCCCGTCGAGAGTGACGCGCGCTCGGTCAGCATCTGCGGCGACGTCGGCGGCGGCCTCCAAGCCGGCCCGAGCAGCACGCGAGGAGAGGAGTGCGGCAGAAGAGGAAGCCGACCCCATGCTGCCCTCAACCACTCCGGCTCGGGAAGCCTGGACCGAGGTGGTCAAGAAGAAAGGCAAGAGGGGCAAAAAGGTTGCGTCGGCCACCTCGATCCCTCCTGGAAACGGTCCCACGACATCTGGGACCAAAATGAAGGACGCCAACAAGGGCGCAGCCCGGCACCGTCATCAAAGACCGCCAGGGCTAAGAAGAAGAAGGGGAAGACGACGAAGAGGCTGGTCCCGCCTAAGTCCGCCGCAGTCGTTGTCACCCTGACTGAGGAGGCGATGGACAAGGGCGAGACCTACCAGTCTGTCCTCCAAAGAGCGCGGGGGCTTATGGTCGCGCCTCATGTCGGCCCGGCTCGCGTGCGCCAGACGGCGACCGGGGCCAGGAAATTTGAATTTCCTGGGTCCCAAAGCGCCGAGCAAGCAGATTTGTTTGCTGCTCAGTTGAAGGCGACGGTATCTGACGTGGCCATAATTTCCAGGCCACAGAAGATGGCAGGCCTCCTCATCTTGGACCTGGATGACTCTGTGTCCAGGTCTGAGGTGGTGGAGAAGGTGTCTGCAATTGGTGGTTGTCCGGCGGAGTTTATTAGGGCCGGAAACATCTCGAGGGGCCGAGGCGGGATGGGGGCTATTCGCCTCCAGTGCCCGATTGCGGCGGCGAAGAAGGTCCTGGACGGAGGCCGGCTCCTGATCGGGTTCAGCTCGGTGCCGGTCAGGGCCATCGAGGAGGGCCCTCTCCGCTGCTTCCGGTGTTTTGGTCTGGGACACACGAGGGCGATGTGCCCCTCGAAAGAAGAGCGCAGGAATCTGTGCTTCCGCTGCGGGAAGGAAGGCCACAAGGCATCTTCCTGCGACGGGAAGCCGCGCTGCGCCGTATGTGCTGAAAGTGGTCGTCCATCGGACCACAACATGGGGGAAGAAGTGCAACCCCCCAAAAGGAAAGGAAAGGTGAGGCCACTATCCCGGCCTACCGCCGAAGCTGCGCCGGTGGCCCTGAGGCCGATACGGCAGCAGCCATGGAGGGCATTGAGACGACGGACAATGTGTAGTACACCAGCCACATTCATCTTGGCCAATGTCAACCACTGCCGCTCGGCCCAGGACCTGTTGTTCCAGGTCATGGCGGAGTGGTTGGCACACGTTGTCGTCGTCTCCGAGCCGTACATGGTGCCGCCTCACTGGGTCGGTGACCGGGACGGCCTGGTGGCTGTCGGGATTCGTCCCTCGACCGACTCGCCCTCCCTGACGCTGTTTGAAAGGGGAGCGGATTCGTGGGTGCACTGTGGGGCCCCTCTACATCTTGGGGGTCTACTTCTCGCCGTCGCGCCCCTACCAGGACTTTGTCGACTTTCTCGACACTTTGTCGGGGGTCCTGGGTCGTGCTAGGGGTCGCCAGGTCATCTTGGCGGGGGACCTCAATGCCAAATCGGCGTCCTGGGGCAATCCCGCCCATAGATGTAATGTGCGCGGGAGGTTCCTGTCGGAGTGGGCCGCATCGTCTGGTCTGTCGCTGCTGAACCGTGGAACGGTCCAAACATGTGTGCGGCACCATGGAGGGTCTGTGGTCGACGTTTCGTTTGCGACCCCTGCCCTCGCCGTACGCGTGTCGAATTGGAGGGTCGACTTGGGGAGACGCTCTCAGACCACCGGTTCATCCGGTGGGAGGTCCTCCCAAAGTTCTGACGTCGCAGCGGCCACAGTCCAACGATTTCCTCGTTGGGCCCTATCGCGGCTGGATGGCGGAATCGCGAAGGAAGCCGCCTTTGTCCAGGGTGGTTTGCTCCCCGGTGGACGGTGTGGATGTGGACGTGTGGGCCTCGCGACTACGCGAGGCGCTCACCGAGGTATGTGACTCGTCCATGCCTCGGGCACGTCGACCGACTCCACGCCGCGCCGTCTACTGGTGGTCGAGCGAACTAGGTGCCCTACGCGCGGCTTCCTTTACGGCCCGCCGGGCGTACCAGCGGTACCGCCGCCGCAGTAGAAGGGACCCGGGAGAAGAGGTCCGTCTTCACGAGGCCTACCGAGACGCGCAGAACGCCCTCAAGACAGCCAACGGCGACGCGAAGAGCACCGCACGCGCCGAGATGCTGGAGAGTCTCAATGACGATCCATGGGGAGACCGTACAGGGCTGCGCGAAATCAGCTGCGCCCAATCGGTCCCCCAGTCACGGAGACACTCCAGCCGCCGCTGCTGGAAGAGGTGGTTCGGGGTCTATTTCCACCTAAAGACCCCGACTTTGTGCCGCCACGGATGGCCTCACGGTTGAGGGCTGTCCCGGAGTTGGAGACCGTAATGCCGCTCACTCCAGAGGAGTTTGAGTCGGCCGTCCTCCCTCTCCGGGCGAAGAAGACCGCCCCAGGTCCGGACGGTGTTCCTGCCCGCGTAGTCGCTCTGGCGTGTTCGGAGCTAGAGCAGTCTTTCCGGGGCCTCTTCGATCGGTGTCTCACGGTCGGGAGGTTTCCGGAAGTTTGGAAGCAGGGGCTTCTGTGCCTCCCTGAAGAAAGAGGGCCGCCCCTCACAGTCACCTTCCGCATACCGGCCGATTGTCCTCTTGGACGAGGCCGGTAAACTTTTCGAGCGCGTCCTTGCGGCGCGCTTGAATGAACATCTGCGGAGCGTGGGGCCGGACCTCTCTGAGGGACCAGTTTGGAGTTCAGGGCAGGGCGGTCTACCATCGACGCCCTGTCCCGACTGAAGAGCCTCGTGCTAGGCACGACGGAGAGCGGGGGTGGAGTGATGGCGGTGTCATTCGACATCGCCAACGCCTTCAACTCCATACCCCACTTGGCGATCACCGAGGGCCTACGCTACCACAGGGTCCCGCAACATCTAAGGGCCCTGTTGGAAAGCTATCTCTCCAACAGGAGAATCCTGTATGTAGACAGGTCGGGCGCAACGAATAGTCGCGTTGTGGAGTCCGGTGTTCCGCAGGGTCGGTCCTGGGACCCCTCCTGTGGAACATCGGGTTCAATTGGGTCCTACGTGGCCGTCGACTCCCGGGCATGGGCGTGATATGTTACGCTGACGACACGCTTGTCACTGCCCGGGGGAAGACATTTGAAGAGGCGGCGCGAAGGGCAACGGAGGCGAGCGCGCTGATCGCACAGCGCATCAATTCCTTGGGCCTGCGTTTGGCGCTGGAGAAGACCGAGGCCGTCTATTTCCATAGGCCTCGGAAGGGACCTCCCCCCAACTCGTACATCTTGGTTGGGGGAGTCCGGGTGGCGATCCAGCGCCAAATGAAGTATCTGGGGCTGATCCTGGATGGGCGGTGGCAGTTTGTCCCACACTTTAGTGGGCTGTCGCCGCGCCTCCTCAAGGCGGCGGACTCGCTGGGGTGGCTCCTCCCAAATCTGGGGGGGCCCAGGGCCAGATGCCGGCAACTTTACGCCGGTATACTCCGGAGCATGGCCCTCTACGGAGCTCCCCATCGGGGCGGACTCTCTCCAAATCAGGGGAAACTCCGCCCTACTCCGTAGGCCCCAGCGAGCAATAGCGTGCCGGGTGGCGCGTGCCTACCGCACGGTGGGCTTTGCAGCGGCCTGTGCCTTGGCAGGCACGCCGCCTTGGGAGCTGGAAGCCCAGCTTCCAGGCCACTAGTTATGAGTGGCTGAAGGAGCAGCTGGAGCTGGGCTTCCGGCCGACTGCGAGTGAGCGTGGGGACTTTGTTAGCGGAGCCCGTGATGTATTGGTCGCGGCATGGGCTGACAGTTTGGCCGAAGAGCAGGCAGGGCGTCGCCTGCTGGATGCGCTCGGACCAGTGTTGAACAGCTGGCTCGAGCGGACGGGCGGCTTCCTATCGTTCCGTCTGGTGCAGGTGCTGACCGGGCATGGTTGCTTCGGCCAGTATCTGCACCGAATCCAGCGGGAGGACTCGCCCATGTGTCGCGAGTGCGGCGCAGTTGAGGACACGGCGGACCATACCCTCTTTCAGTGTCCGTCGTGGTCTGAAGAAAGGTCGGCCCTAACATCCGTGGCCGGCCCAGTAACCTCGCTCCCCGAACTTCTGCGGGGATGGTCGAGGATGTAGACGTGTGGGCGGCAGCCGCCTCCTTCTGCGAGTCGGTCATGACTCAAAAGGAGGCGGCAGAGAGAGATCGCGAAGATGACCCCTCCGCGCCACCACTGCGAAGGAAAAGACTGGGGCGCAGAAGACGCGATTACGCGCGCCATTTGTCGCCAGTCCAACGATGGCCAGCCGGTGGTGGGTGTGGGGACACTCCCGTCGGCATTGCACCAACGGCCGTCGTTGAGGGACGGGAGCGACCCTGCGTACCGGGTCACCCCGTCGCCCCCCCTCGGGGAGGCTTGAGGGAGCCCGTGGAGGCTGTCCGCCGGTGGTGTCGTGAGTGGAGGCTTTGCCAGGTACCACGACGCCACCAGTAGGCGATGAGGTACGTCGCGGAGTTTAGTGGGTACAACCCTAGGCATTGCACCTTAGCCCAGCAGCAGTTGTCGGTCATACCATCTCTACACCGGCAGCCGGGAGTCCCACACATCGCTTTGGGCAAACCCCTGCCCAAGGTGACGGTGTATCAAGCATTCTCCGCGTAAAAAAAAAAAAAGGTTAGGTTAGGTTAGGTTAGGTTAGGTTAGGTTAGGTTAGGTTAGGTTAGGTTAGGTTAGGTTATATCGAGGGCCGAGGCGGGATGGGGGCTATTCGCCTCCAGTGCCCGATTGCGGCGGCGAAGAGGGTCCTGGACGGAGGCCGGCTCTTGATCGGGTTTAGCTCGGCGCCGGTCAGGGCCATCGAGGAGGGACCTCTCCGCTGCTTCCGGTGCTTTGGACTGGGGCACACGAGGGCAATGTGCCCCTCGAATAACGAGCGCCGGAATCTGTGCTTCCGCTGTGGGAAGGAGGGCCACAAGGCCTCCTCTTGCAACGGGAAGCCGCGTTGCGCCGTATGTGCGGAGAGTGGTCGTCCATCGGACCACAACATGGGGGGGAAGAAATGCAACCCTCCCAAAAGGAAAGGAAAGGTGAGGCCACTATCCCGGTCTACCGCCGAAGCTGCGCCGGTGGCCCCTGAGACCGATACGGCAGCAGCCATGGAGGGCATTGAGACGACGGACAATGTGTAGCACACCAGCCACATTCATCTTGGCCAATGTCAACCACTGCCGCTCGGCCCAGGACCTATTGTTCCAGGTCATGGCGGAGTGGTTGGCACACGTTGTCGTCGTCTCCGAGCCGTACATGGTGCCGCCTCACTGGCTCGGTGACCGGGACGGCCTGGTGGCTGTCGGGATTCGTCCCTCGACCGACTCGCCCTCCCTGACGCTGCTCGAAAGGGGGAGCGGATTCGTGGGTGCACTGTGGGGCCCCCTCTGCATCTTGGGGGTCTACTTCTCGCCGTCGCGCCCCTACCAGGACTTTGTCGACTTTCTCGACACTTTGTCGGGGGTCCTGGGTCGTGCTAGGGGTCGCCAGGTCATCTTGGCGGGGGATCTCAATGCCAAATCGGCGTCCTGGGGCAATCCCGCCCATAGATGTAATGTGCGCGGGAGGTTCCTGTCGGAGTGGGCCGCATCGTCTGGTCTGTCGCTGCTGAACCGTGGAACGGTCCAAACATGCGTGCGGCACCATGGAGGGTCTGTAGTCGACGTTTCGTTTGCGACCCCTGCCCTCGCCGCACGCGTGTCGAATTGGAGGGTTGACTTGGGGGAGACGCTCTCAGACCACCGGTTCATCCGGTGGGAGGTCCTCCCCCAAAGTTCTGACGTCGCAGCGGCCACAGTCCAACGATTTCCTCGTTGGGCCCTATCGCGGCTGGATCGCGGAATCGCGAAGGAAGCCGCCTTTGTCCAGGGGTGGTTTGCTCCCCCGGTGGACGGTGTGGATGTCGACGTGTCGGCCTCGCGACTACGCGAGGCGCTCACCGAGGTATGTGACTCGTCCATGCCTCGGGCACGTCGACCGACTCCACGCCGCGCCGTCTACTGGTGGTCGAGCGAACTAGGTGCCCTACGCGCGGCTTCCTTTACGGCCCGCCGGGCGTACCAGCGGTACCGTCGCCGCAGTAGAAGGGACCCGGGTGAAGAGGTCCGTCTTCACGAGGCCTACCGAGAGGCGCAGAGCGCCCTCAAGACGGCCATCGGCGAGGCGAAGGACGCCGCACGCGCCGAGATGCTGGAGAGTCTCAATGACGATCCATGGGGGAGACCGTACAGGGCTGCGCGAAATCAGCTGCGCCCAATCGGTCCCCCAGCCACGGAGAACACTCCAGCCGACGCTGCTGGAAGAGGTGGTTCGGGGACTATTTCCACCTAAAGACCCCGACTTTGTGCCGCCACGGATGGCCTCACGGATGAGGGCTGTCCCGGAGTTGGAGACCGTAACGCCGCTCACTCCAGAGGAGTTTGAGTCGGCCGTCCTCCCTCTCCGGGCGAAGAAGACCGCCCCAGGTCCGGACGGTGTTCCTGCCCGCGTAGTCGCTCTGGCGTGTTCGGAGCTAGAGCAGTCTTTCCGGGGCCTCTTCGATCGGTGTCTCACGGTCGGGAGGTTCCCGGAAATTTGGAAGCAGGGGCTTCTGTGCCTCCTGAAGAAAGAGGGCCGCCCCTCACAGTCACCTTCCGCATACCGGCCGATTGTCCTCTTGGACGAGGCCGGTAAACTTTTCGAGCGCGTCCTTGCGGCGCGCTTGAATGAACATCTGCGGAGCGTGGGGCCGGACCTCTCTGAGGACCAGTTTGGGTTCAGGGCAGGGCGGTCTACCATCGACGCCCTGTCCCGACTGAAGAGCCTCGTGCTAGGCACGACGGAGAGCGGGGGTGGAGTGATGGCGGTGTCATTCGACATCGCCAACGCCTTCAACTCCATACCCCACTTGGCGATCACGGAGGGCCTACGCTACCACAGGGTCCCGCAACATCTAAGGGCCCTGTTGGAAAGCTATCTCTCCAATAGGAGAATCCTGTATGTAGACAGGTCGGTGTTCCGCAGGGGTCGGTCTTGGGACCCCTCCTGTGGAACATCGGGTTCAATTGGGTCCTACGTGGCCGTCGACTCCCGGGCATGGGCGTGATATGTTACGCTGACGACACGCTTGTCACTGCCCGGGGGAAGACATTTGAAGAAGGCGGCGCGAAGGGCAACGGAGGCGAGCGCGCTGATCGCACAGCGCATCAATTCATTGGGCCTGCGTTTGGCGCTGGAGAAGACCGAGGCCGTCTATTTCCATAGGCCTCGGAAGGGACCTCCCCCCAACTCGTACATCTTGGTTGGGGGAGTCCGGGTGGCGATCCAGCGCCAAATGAAGTATCTGGGGCTGATCCTGGATGCGCGGTGGCAGTTTGTCCCACACTTTAGTGGGCTGTCGCCGCGCCTCCTCAAGGCGGCGGACTCGCTGGGGTGGCTCCTCCCAAATCTGGGGGGGCCCAGGGCCAGATGCCGGTATCTTTACGCCGGTATACTCCGGAGCATGGCCCTCTACGGAGCTCCCATCTGGGCGGACTCTCTCAAAATCAGGGGGAACTCCGCCCTACTCCGTAGGCCCCAGCGAGCCATAGCATGTCGGGTGGCGCGTGCCTACCGCACTGTCGGTTTCTCAGCGGCCTGTGCCTTGGCAGGCACGCCGCCTTGGGAGCTAGAAGCGCAGCTTCAGGCCACTAGCTACGAGTGGCTGAAGGAGCAGCTGGAGCTGGGCTTTCGGCCAACTACGAGTGAGCGTGGGGATTTCGTTCGTGGAGCCCGTGATGTGTTGGTCGCGGCATGGGCTGACAGCCTGGCCGAAGAGCAGGCAGGGCGTCGCCTGCTGGATGCGCTCGGACCAGTGTTGAACAGCTGGCTCGAGCGGACGGGCGGCTTCCTATCGTTCCGTCTGGTGCAGGTGCTGACCGGGCATGGTTGCTTCGGCCAGTATCTGCACCGAATCCAGCGGGAGGACTCGCCCGTGTGCCGCGAGTGCGGCGCATATGAAGACACGGCGGACCACACTCTTTTTCAGTGTCCGTCGTGGTTCGAAGAGAGGTCGGCCCTAACATCTGTGGCCGGCCCGGTAACCTCCCTCCCCCAACTTCTCCGGGGGATGGTGGAGGATATTGATGTGTGGGCGGCAGCCGCCTCCTTCTGCGAGTCCGTCATGGCTCAAAAGGAGGCGGCGGAGAGGGAGCGGGAAAACGGCCCCTCCGCGCCACCACACCGCAGAAGGAGACCGGGGGGCAGAAGGCGCGAATATTGCGTCATATGCCGCAGTCCAACGGTGGCCGGCCGGGGGCGGGTGTGGGGACACTCCCGTCGGCATTGCACCAGCGGCCGTCGTTGAGGGACGGGGGCGACCTTGCGTACCGGGTCGCCCCGTCGCCCCCCCTCGGGGAGGCTTGAGGGAGCCCGTGGAGGCTGTCCGCCGGTGGTGTCGTGAGTGGAGGCTCTGCCAGGTACCATGACACCGCCAATAGGCGATGAGGTATGCCGCGGAGTTTAGTGGGTACACCCCTGGGCATTGCACCTCAGCCCAGGAGCAGCTGCCGGTCTTTACCATCTCAGCACCGGCAGCCGGGAGTCCTACACACCACCTTGGGTAAACCCCTGCCCAAGGTGAAGGTGCATCAAGCATTCTTCGCGTAAAAAAAAAAAAAAAAAAAAAGGTTAGGTTAGGTTAGGTTAGGTTAGGTTAGGTTAGGTTAGGTTAGGTTAGGTTTTTTTTTTTTTTTTTTTTTTTTTCCTGTTTGAATCTTTTCTCCTCAGACATGATCCGAGACATTTTTACTTTTGATTCAGTTGTTTTGCGATTTTTTATATTGCTGTTACATATTAGAAATATATATGTGTATATATAATAAAATAACTACGCTACTTATCTTTATTTCTTTTCATAGATTGCAAAGTTATTTCTTTGCAATATTGCAGGAGATGAGGTCGAACCTTGTCGTCCGACATCATCTCCTGCAATGCCTCTCTTTCTATCTTCCGCTGGATTTTTTGCTCTAGGTCAAATCGTGCACGTCCGTTTATAGGGCACTCCAGCAGCAGGTGTTCAACTGTTTCTTCCTTATCCGGGTCACATATGCAGGATGGGCTCCCGGTGCACTTAAAGCGGTGCAGGTACTCCGAGAACCCACCGTGACCCGTCAAGACTTGCGCTAGAGTGCCATCCATATCTACAGACCTCAGCGTCTTGTAGGCTTCTATAGCGTCGGGCAGGAAGAGCTTCGTCGTCATTGCAGTTGCTCCTTGTTGGTATCTCCGGTTCCATTCGTCAAGGGACTCCTTGCGAATGAGTCTCTTGACGAATGATACCGGGTACTCATCATAGTCTGCCTTTTTCTTCACATTTGTGGCTGCGCTCTTTGCCAGCTCATCGGCTCTTTCGTTACCCTCGAGACCCGCATGCGCCTTGATCCAGAAGAGGTGAACGTTTTTGCCTTGGTCTCGTGCGGCTTTAAGTTCTTGGCGCACCTCTTCTGCGATGATGTTGAGGGTGCACGGGTTGCTCAGGTTAGGTTAGGTTAGGTTAGGTTAGGTTAGGTGTTTTTTTTTTTTTTTTTTTTTTATTGTCTGGTCCTCGGACGTGGGGGGTCCGAGACTTTTTTGACCAGTTTCTTACAGACTAAACAATTTGGAGCCTAGGGAGCAGCGTGGTGTCGCTGCACTCCTCTAATCTACTTTCTACTCCTACATGACATTTTCATTGCACTTTTTGTGCCCTACCCTTATCTTAACTCTATACACTGCAATATCTATACTATCTTAACTATAATCCATTTTTATTGCATCTACTGATGCCTTAAACTATCTCTATATAAAATTTAATATCTAATTTTTTACTATCTTACATTTTTATTGCATCTTTTTATGCTATTATAACTATCTCTATACATATTCTAGTTCAGCTGTCTATATAACTTATAATCTATTTATAGTATACATTTTTATTGCTACCCTTTTGGTGCCCTATTTCATGCTTATTCTAATTTGGTTTTTTCTTATCTTTATTGTATAAACTTAATCTATTACACAACTTATTTTACAAACAAATTTATATTCTTACACAATCTTATCATTTTAATACTCACACTTTCATAAAATTCCATATATGCGTGGAGTATTATATTTCTTTGTCCTTATTTCTATTGTTTACTATTTTAATTATCCTATCTAAATATAATATAAAATCTGTCCTATATCTAACATCTTTCATTATAACAACTAAATTTTCTTTATTTATCTTTAAGTCGATCTTTATTTCTATTTCCATCCTATCTCTATCATGGACTGGGCACTCTAGGATGACATGCAGTGCTGTCTCTTGCACGTCTGGGTCGCAGATGCATGCTGGGCTCTCCTTGCACTTGAACCGGTTCAAGTACGCGGAGAATCCACCATGCCCCGTCAACACCTGAACCAACTGCTGCCGCATCTCTATCTTCCTAACTAGACGATAGGCCTCGATGGCATCCGGGAAGAAGACCTTGGTCGTGCCAGCAGTTTCCCCTTCACGATACCTCCGGTTCCATTCGTCCAACGAGTCCTTGCGGATTTGTCGTTTGACGAATGATACTGGACATAAGTCGTAATCGGGTTTCCTGCGACACGACAAAGCGGCCTCCTTCGCTAACTCGTCTGCGCGTTCGTTACCCGGGAGACCTGCGTGCGCTTTGACCCAGAACAAAGAAACATCTTTACCCTGGGCTAAGATATTATCTAGGTTTCCCCTGGTTTCTACTGCCAGAGGATGAAGGGCGCTATAGTTACTTATTGTTTGTAACGCTGCTCTTGAGTCGCTGTATATCCCGTAGCTATGTTCTTTTCGCTTCAGGATCTCACGCGTCGCCCTGCATATGGCCAGGAGTTCGGCTTGGTAAACCGTGCAGTACGCGGACAGACAAAGCTTGATGGCTTTGGTCTCGGCGTCATCTTTCCGAATGGAAAGTGCAGCTCCGACCTTGCCCTCAATCTTGCTGCCGTCAGTGTAGATTTGCACTGTCTGCACGTTGTGTTCGTCTACCATGGCCTGGTCCGCCAACAGCACGAACTCCAGGTCCCTATGCTTGGCCGGGTGAGGAATCTCCGTAAACTCCGCCACACGCTCGGTTTCTCTATCTCCTAGCACAGTCCGAGATGACCCTCTCCTCGCTTCATACAGAGCGGCTGCTTCCTGTATGCGGAGGTCTAGAGGCAGTATCCCGGACAGTACCAGTGCCGAGTTCAGAGAAACAGTGCGGTAAGCTTTACAGAGCTTCTGCGCAAATCCTCTCTGCACTCCATCCAGCACTCTCCGAACGCCTAGGTTTTCGATGCGGGGGCCCATGCTGCTGCAGCGTACATAATTACAGGTTCCACCGCTGCTGTGTAGATGGTCCTGATCACTTCTGGGTGGAGACCCCAGCTCGTACGCGCTGCCTTGGACAACTGTTTATAAATATCCAGGGCTCTCTTACAGGTGTTTGCCACGTGAGTGTTGAATGTCAACTTTTCGTCGACGGTGAGACCCAGCACCTTGATCTCCTTCGACATGCCAATGTCGACCCCGTTCATTCTCAGGAGTGGTGTGTCGTGCTTCAACTTCCTGGTGAGAAGCATGGCGCAGGTCTTGTGTGGCGCGAATTTCAGTTTGTTCCTGACACCCCACTCCTGCACGAACTCTAGCGCCGAATTGGCCTGTCGTTGGATATCAAGGGCTGTGTCCCCGTCGAATACCAGCACCACGTCGTCCGCGAACGCCTGCACGTAGCAGCCTCTTGCCTCCAGGCTGTGCAGCAGCGGGTCGAGGAGAAGGTTCCACAGGATCGGACCGCCGATCGAACCTTGTACGCACCCTTTGTTGGTGCTTCTCTCGCACTCTTCCCCAGCGTACCTTACTCTGACTTTTCTGCCGTCGAGGTAGCTATCCAGTAGCCTCCTGATGTTGACCGGGCACTTTTCCTCAGCCAGTCTGACTTTAATAGCTGGCCACCATGCGCTATCGAAGGCACCCTCTATGTCCAATGACACTAGAGTTACCAGCTTCTTCAGCTCAATCTTACTCCTAATTCGGTGTATTAGAGTATAGAGGGCGTCCTCGGTGCTTCGCTGGGGCATAAAGCCGTACTGGCGAGTACTTACTCTCGGTACTAGCTGCCATTTTATCCTTGCTACTATCATCTTTTCCAGGATCTTCCCCAAAACCGGCAGCAGGCCGATTGGCCTATACGATTTGGGGTTCCGGTAGTCGTCCTTGCCCGGTTTTCTCAATACCACTACTGTGGCCTCCTTCCAGATGTCCGGGAAGTGTCCTATCTGTAGGCACTTGTTGTACAGGGCAAGGAATGCGTCTAGATCCTGGTGTATAGCTCGACGGCAGATGTCCGCCGTGAAGCCATCCGCTCCAGGCGCCTTCTTCGGATTAAAACCTTCCACCGCTATCTTAAGTTCCAGGATTGTAAATGGGGGGTCATGGTTTTCATCATGATCCCTTATATTTACTAATTCGGCTAATTCTCGAGAGTGGCGGTGATCAGCGTTGTCCGTCTTTGGGTCGTCCTTGGGGTAAAATGTCTCCGCTAGCAAGGTCGCTGATTCTTTGGGGTTTAGGGTTGCTCCGTCTTTGGTTAGAGGTTCGTCATTCTGTCTCCTGGCTGTCCTTTTAATAATCCTGTAGATCCCTTCCCAAACTCCTTCCTTCTCCTGTTTATTACAGAACTCCTTCCAGCTATTTGTTTGGGCTTTCTTGGCTTGGCACTCATATTCTTCTTTCTTTTGCAGGTACTCTTCGACAACTTTAGCTCTTCGTATCGGCGCTGCGCAACGGATTCTGCGTTTCCTGGTGGTGACTTCCTTCTTCAGCTTGGCGAGTTCCTCGGACCACCACGGCACGGTAAGTACGTCGGCGTGTTTTTTCTTTGGTATACTGTCCTGACAAGCTTTGTCAATTATATTGGTGTATTTATGTATGAAATTATTCAGTTCTTGTCTATTGTCTATAGCTTCTATTGAGTTTTTGTTTACTAATTGTTCTAATTTATTTTCCTCTAACTTTTTCCGAAATATTTCCCAGTTAGCTTTCTTAGTATTAAATTTTCTTGTGGTTCTTTCAACTTTAACATTTTTGCTACTTTTCAAGTTGACTTTGAACAGTATACAATTGTGGTCCGAGCTCGTCATGCCTCGATCGACCCTCCAGTCCTCCACCAGGTCCAGCATGTTCGTTGAGCACGCCGTCACGTCGACGAAGCTGCTGTACTGTCTCGTTCCTCTCACGGTATCGAAGGTTGGAACTTCTCCGTGGTTGAGTACCTGCAATTCAGACTCTTCCAGGGTCCCGGACATGTCTTCTCCCCTGTGGTCTACTATGGTGCTACCCCACCAGGTACTCTTCGCGTTTGCGTCTCCTCCTATCAGCAGTTTTGTAGTGCCCGTTTCCTCTCTGATGTATTTCAGTTGGTCCAAGTATGGCCCAATGGGTCGGTCTGGTTCGAAGTAGAAGGATACAACTACTAGTTCCCAGGCAGTGGTGCGGATTTTAGCTACTGCTATGTTATGTGTCGTAAGATTGGGATACTGTATGACTTCCATGTTTGTGTCAAATACCAGGATCGCTGCTTTGACAGTTCCCTCTCCTTCACTGGTGTTCTGGTACACACGCGCTCCACTGTAGTCCTTCATCCTTCGAATTCCACCCACGTATGGCTCCTGGACCAACGCTATTGCGATTTTGCGTTCACTAGCCTCAATCATGAGTTCGGTTGTCGCTAGTTCCTTCCTCTGGAGGTTGGCTTGGGCTACTACGTATCCTCTGGTGGGGTTGCCTGCCCTTGTGCTGGTCGGAACTCCCTCAGCAGTACTGGACCTTCGCTCTTGCTATGTCATCCCACTTCTTTCGGACCGGGCACTCTCCACTGAATGCGTTGTGAGCCACGTTGTCCAACTTTGCGGCTGTGCAGTTGCAGCACGATGGGGCGCTGCCTACAATCCACTCCGGGCATTTAAACTTCATATGGGCACCTCCGCAGTGGCTGCACTTTGCCGTTTGTTCTTTGCAGAACCGCCTACCGTGTCCGTACCCCAAGCAAAGGGAGCACTGGACTAGCGGTGATTGGTCCTCCACAGCTATCTTCTGCATGTCAATGTGAACCGATTTCTTCGCGATCATTCGGTTCCATTATATTGGCGCAACTTTAAGGACAACGTGTTCCACATGTGGGTTTCTGGTTCTCCTTCGGAAGCGGATTTCCAGCCTGTCCTCCTCCTTCCCGAGGCCGCAGAAGACGTCATCGTTCTGGTTTCTAAGGGCCGTTTTGACGTCCTCGTCGCTGTGGCATTTCAAAACGCCCCTTAGCACCAGCATCGGGTCGTGGTTCTTCACTTCCTCGAACTGGAGATGGCCTGCTTTCCTCAGCCTCTCTTGAACCTTTTCTCTGGCTTCTTTGGTCTTGCAGCCGAGGATTACCTTGCGGTCCTTCGCCTTCCTCACGCGTTCCACTGTGACCCATCCGTCTTTAGCGTTAACCGCCTTTCGGATGTGGTCCAGTACCTGATCTCCCGTTTCGGTCTCGTCTTTCGACGCGACAATCAGGGAGTGCAGTGCCTGGTTCTCTGGCTGCTGTGGAGCTGGCGTTGGCTTTGCTGCCATTGACGCGTAGGTGGCTCTATCTGCGGCTGCTGACTCGATGCTCATTTCCACTGTCTTTTGAAGCTTCTCCATTTGTTTTTTGTGGTCGTCTATCTGCTTTTTGTGTTCTTTGAGCGATTCGATCAGTTCTTTTTCTAGTCCCGTTCTTCTGTCTATTTCTACTTCCGGTTTGTTCTCAGCTGCTCCTTTCGGCTCCATTTTGTCTGCATTCTGTGTCAACTTTCCAACTAGTTCGGCTTCTGCTTCTTTGACCAATTGGTAGAGTCGTTCCACCATTGACGTGATGCCCTCTTTCAGGTCTGTTTTAATATTCCTGGAGCTGTTAAGGTGTAGCTTCGCCGTGTTGTGGCACTCTCTCGCTTCTGCGACTCTACCTTTATATGCTTTTTTAGCGTTCGTCCTCTCTTCTGCTGACAAGCATGTAATACCATCCTTTTCGGTTGATGGTCGTCGCGACGTCTGCGTGCTTCCCTTCTTCGGTCCTGCCGGAATTACGGGTGGTCTGCGTCTCGACGTTTGGGGAGTGCAGTCTATTGGGCTGCTATGCTGTGGTTCTGGTTTACCAGTCTCCCACTCGCCGATGCTCCTTCTAACTGCCGTCTTTGCTTTTTCCGGCGTCGGCTGCTCTGCAGGGCTTTGCGGTTTCTTTTCTGCAGATTTCATATTCTTCTCCTGTTTCTTAGCAGGTGTATGGAAGCCGAACATAGCTACGGGGGTGCGTCAAGTTTAGATAAAAGTAGAATGTAATTTAGGCTAAGGTTTGTATAAGTTATAAAATAATTTATTTTAAGGGAGAGGGGGGCTGACTAAAAGGTGAGTTAATAAAACACTTAAACACTAATGTTTGTAGTTCTTTATTTTCTTTGTTTCAGGTCTGCGCGGGTCCGTGACTCCGTGTCGTCTTTGTTAGAATACCTACCTGGCAGCAGCTGTTGGTTGGTAAGTGCTTTTCAGTCTAGTCCACTCTCCTACTTATGCCTATTTATGTTCCTACTATATAATTAATCTAATTTCTAGGACTACTTACTGTGTAGTGTCAATTTTGATTTTAATATAAATAAGATAAATTTAAATATAAATTTAGAATATAAAAAATTTTTTAGAGCACCTGCTCTATTGTTAAATAGTTTTTGCTCTCCTGGAGCTTCGTCTAAACTACCCTATGATATAGAGCTACTCCGTCCCTTTCTAAAGAGGTGTCGCGGGTAGCTCTATGTCTATTAATCCCGGAACTACGGTGATCCCGGTTTTCCCGGGATTCTACGAGATATTGGTCAGGCCTACGCGATAGGCCTTGTCCTGCCAAGGAGATTGAGCCCTCGCTCGTCCTTCTAGGCCTGATAGCGGCCGAGATACGGTCGATTATATTTTCCAATATGGCGTCCAAAATGGCCGCCGATATTTGAAAATCGCGATTTCTCGGCCTCTATCAGTCGTAGCGAGCCGGGGTTTTCGACGGGGTGGGTGGCTCACTCTTGGGCTTCGGTTTAGTTACTAAGTAGAGCCGAAATTTCCGACTCTATGTAGAGTCCCCGGTGTGTTGGAATGGGTGGTCCTAGTGATGCCAATCACCCCCGCGAAAGTCCCGTCCCGATAGGGCCTCGGGGTCGGAAGTTACAGGCGTTTTTTGAAATCCAAGATGGCGGCCCAGCTGTCAAACTCGGACTTCAGTCGCCTATATCTCCCGATCCAGGGGTCGTACGGAGGTGTGCGAGGGGTCCCAGGAAAGCTCTCTGCGAGTTCTATAATGTACTTAGTAGAGCTCGTTTTGGTAGAGCTCCGATGTCTCTACCAATTTTTTCACGGATTGTACTACTTATTATAAGCCCTTTTCTGTTGCACGATTTATATAGAGCGCTTACTTTCCTAGTAGGATAATTTTAAAGTTTTTTGTTCTCACTCCTTCTCTACTTTTTTATTTCCTCAAGGTAGAGCTTCGGCTCCTATGGGGCGGTTGTGGCGCGGGCTGCGCTGAGTCCCCCAGCGAAAACCCCGTTCGGGTAGGTGGTCCCGTTCCGGAGTTATGGCCAATCTCGGTTTTACGATTTACGTAATCTCAAACCGAAATTGACCCCCCCCAAAAATGGACCAACCCCCAAATTTTTTGTGTCTCCCGAATCGTCTTTCGAAAAAAATGCTTTCTGCGAAAGCAGATTCCGGAGAACACTCCCCGTTCCCGCGCTACAACCCCTCAAAGTTTCGAAATTTAAATAAAAAAATTATCCTACCTTGTCTTATTATAATCTTAATTACTATGTATATATATGTCCTAAAATTCTAAAATTACACTTAAACAAAAGGGGAATAATATATCTATTTTTAAAAACTAATTTCAGATTTTTGGAGCAATACTATCCTTAGATATTAAATATCGAAGTTTAGGGGTGAAATATTGGCCGCTTCTTGCCTAAAAAGGGCGCTAAAAATTAAGATATTAAAAAATAAACAAATAAAAAATGTTGTTAGTGTAAAACTTACTGCGGCCAATATTTTTCCCCTAAATAGTACCGCTCCAAGATCACTCCTTCCCCTACAAAAAGGAGCATTAAAGTGGGGGTGGTTTTTCCTACTCTCAGTTTTTTCCCTATAACTTCTAGGATATTGACGGCGCGTGGACTTTGCAAACGGGAATATAAAGTCTATTAGCTGCCCGATTTTTTGTTGGTAATTTGCCTTCCTAGCCGTCAATATCCCGGGTGCTAGGGTTGTCACAAATTAGTGCAGTAAAAAAGTTTACTAATCTGTCCGTAGCTCCGCTGTTTTTCGCCCGATTTTTCTCCCGGAAGTGGCTGTGATGATCTCCCGGCTGCCCGCTGATGTTCCTGACTTCGGAAGTTTCGAAATCCCACGGGAACACCGACCACGTGCCACGTGGTGTTTGGTGTTTTTTGGGAATAACTCCCGAGGGTTGCGTCGGAAAAATCGGGAGAAAATCTCGTTCTCCGCGTCTCCCTGCTCCGCTTCTTTTAATGCGTCGAAAGTGGGGGGTCCTCGATCTTGTTTGGCTGCTATCTTGCGTTTTGTCTGGTTTTGGGCCGGTTTTGGGGTTAGGAAAATTGGAAAAATCCCCAATTTTCCTCCGTTGCCCTCACCAACACTAGTCCAGGTGCAGCACACTTTACTGATCACAAAACACTTTTCAAACTTAAAATTGGACCACTTTTACCACTTTTTTGGAATTTTTTGCGCGGAGATTGCTTATTTCGTGGCGCTCAGGGGTGCGGCGAGCGCGGAACTGGTTAGGTTAGGTTAGGTTAGGTTAGGTTAGGTTAGGTTAGGTTAGGTTAGGTTAGGTTAGGTTAGGTTAGGTTAGGTTAGGTTAGGTTAGGTTAGGTTAGGTTAGGTTAGGTTAGGTTAGGTTAGGTTAGGTTAGGTTAGGTTAGGTTAGGTTAGGTTAGGTTAGGTTAGGTTAGGTTAGGTTAGGTTAGGTTAGGTTAGGTTAGGTTAGGTTAGGTTAGGTTAGGTTTTTTTTTTTTTTTTTTTTTTTTAATTGCGACTACCTCCAACGTTATCGGAGCCTATGTTTACAATTTGTTTGTGACTCTTACATTCCAGTTCTCGCTTTTATTCCTCTCGTACTTTTATTCCGCATACTTGTTCTTTCTTTCATTCATCATCTTTTGCTCTTGAGGTCTGGGAGGACCATCTATTTGCTTTACTAATAATCTGCTCTAACTAACTACTGTGGTGGCTCGGGGCCTTTATTTCTATTTATATTTATTGTAGCCAGGGTAAATAATTTAACTCTAATTTCTTTCTTTTTCTTCTGTTTTACAATGTGTAACTTATTATTATCTTATAACAATTCTTATTTACTACTTACAGTTTATTATGCTATTATCTATACATTTTATTTATCTATTCTTACATTTAGTATATATGCTTATATATAATCATTATATATTTCACTATATACTTATTCCTAGGTCTTATTTCTATTATTTGCTCTTATAACTATTTGCTTACAGTATTCTAAAAATGGATATCTTAACTTGCTATTCATTATTAAACTTATGCTATTCTTATCTAATATCAAATTGTGTTTTTGCTCGAAGTTAAATCTATTATATGACAGGATTGGACAGTCTAGGATCAGATGAAGGATACTTTCCTGCGCTTGGGGCTCGCATTCACACGAAGGACTCTCCTTACACTTGAATCTGTGCAAGTATGAGGAGAATCCCCCGTGCCCTGTGAGTGCTTGTGTTATAACACCCTCAAATTTAATCTTTCTGACCACTCTGTACGCCTCTACAGCTCCTGGGAAGAATATCTTTGTTGTTGAAGCGGTGTCCTCCGACCTGTACCTTTTGTCCCATTCGCGAAGCGTCTCACCACGGATGCTACGCTTCACGAATGACACAGGGCACCGGTCATAGTCGGGCTTTCGCTTCAACCTCAAAGCTGCCTCCTTTGCAAGCACATCGGCCCTCTCATTTCCCTCTAGTCCCACGTGAGCTTTGATCCAGAACAGGGATATGTCCTTATTCTGGAGTCTGCAGTTGCTAATATTAGACCTAGTTTCGACTGCTAGTGGATGAGGGGCATGGACATTTGTAACTGTTTCTAGGGCCGATCTCGAGTCACAATAAATTGCGACTTTGCGCTCCTTACTCTTCAGGGCCACTTCGGTGGCTTTTAGTAGAGCTAGTAGCTCCGCCTGGTAGACAGAGCAGTACGGCGAGAGGGCAAGTTTGTGGGCCTTTGTCTCGTGCTCGGTGTTCCACACAGAGACTGCCGCGCCAACCTTACCCTCGATCTTACTGCCGTCTGTGAATATCCTCATAGCGTAGTCGCTATGAGTCCTGTACTGCTGCTCGTCCACCAAGCTACCGAACGCCAGCTTCTGATGGGTTGCCGGGTGTGGGGCGCCGATTTTCGGCGTCATTATCTCCACTTCCCTATCGCCGAGCTCCTGTCGCGGGGCCCCCCGCTTGGCTGCATACAATGCAGCCGCCTCACGAACTCGGAGGTCCAGTGGGAGTGTGCCCGTCAACAGCAGCGCGGCGTTGAGAGAGACCGTACGGTACGCCCTGCACATTTTTTGTGCGAAGCCCCTCTGGACTGCGTTCAACTGCTTCCGCACTCCCAGCTTCTCTGCTGCCGGTGCCCATGCTGCCGATGCGTACAGAATGATGGGCTCTACTGCCGCAGTGTATATAGATCTGACCACTTCGTCGTTCAGTCCCCAGTTCACCCTTGCCGCTCTGATAAGCTGCTTGTAAGTAAGCGCTTTTCTGCAGACATTGGTGACATGGGGACTAAACGTCAGCTTGTGGTCGATCGTTAGGCCGAGGACCTTGATCTCGGTGGACATTCCAATGTCGATCCCTCCCATGCTCAGGCGTGGCGTGTCGTAAACAAGCTTTTGGTTAGGTTAGGTTTTTTTTTTTTTTTTTTTTTTTTTTTGTTTGAATCTTTTCTCCTCGGACGTGATCCGAGACATTTTTTACTTTTGTTCAATTGTTTTGCGATCTTTTATATTACTGTTACATATTTGAAATATATATGTGTACATATATAATAAAATAACTACGCTACTTATCTTTATTTCGTTTAATGGATTGCAAAGTTATTTCTTTGCAATATTGCAGGAGATGAGGTCGAACCTTGTCGTCCGACATCATCTCCTGCAATGCCTCTCTTTCTATCTTCCGCTGGATTTTTTGCTCTAAGTCAAAACGCAAACGCCCGTTTATAGGGCACTCCAGCAGCAGGTGTTCCACTGTCTCTTCCTTATCCGGGTCACATATGCAGGATGGGCTCCCGGTGCACTTAAAGCGGTGCAGGTACTCCGAGAACCCACCGTGACCCGTCAAGACTTGCGCTAGAGTGCCATCCATATCTACAGACCTCAGCGTCTTGTAGGCTTCTATAGCGTCGGGCAGGAAGAGCTTCGTCGTCTTTGCAGTCGTTCCTTGTTGGTATCTCCGGTTCCATTCGTCAAGGGACTCCTTGCGAAAGAGTCTCTGACGAATGACACCGGGTACTCATCAAAGTCCGCCTTTTCTTTACGTTTGTGGCTGCGCTCTTCGCCAGCTCATCGGCTCTTTCGTTGCCCTCGAGACCCGCATGCGCCTTGATCCAGAAGAGGTGCACGTTTTTGCCTTGCTCTCGTGCGGCTTTTAGTTCTTGGCGCACCTCTTCTGCGATGATGTTGAGGGTGCACGGGTTGCTCACCGTCTCGAGGGCCGAACGGGAGTCGCTGTAGATCCCATAGGAATCTTCCCGGGAGCGCAGCACTTCTCTTGTCGCTCTTTTGATGGCCAGGAGTTCTGCTTGGAATACGCTGCAGTTATTGTCGAGTTTCAACTTTATGCTTCTGGACTCTATGTTTCCTTTCCAGATGGAGAGGGCAGCTCCCACCTGGCCATCTATTTTGCTTCCGTCCGTAAAAATACGGACGGATTGTGTGTTGTGCTGTTCGACCGAGGCCCGGGTTTCGAGACATACAAATTGTTCCGTATTTTGTAGTGCCGGGTGGGGTTTAGAGGCGAACGGTGTTCTCTGCTCGATGTCCCTGTCCGGTACCAGCTGGATTTCTCCCTTTTTGCTTTGTATAGAGCCGCGGATTCCTTTATGCGGAGGTCAAGGGAAGAATTCCAGCTAGCACTAATGCCGAGTGCAGAGACACCGTTCTATATGCCTTACAGATTTTTTGCGCAAAGCCTCTTTGGACTGCATCGAGATGTTTTCGGACGCCTATCTTCTCCACAGCGGGTGCCCAGATGTTAGAGGCGTAACAGATAATTGGCTCAATCACCGCTGTGTAGATAGTTCTAATAACATCTGGATGCAGTCCCCAGTTGGTTTTCGCAGTCCTCGAGAGTTGCTTATATATGTTTAGCGCTTTTATACATACAGCGCTTATATGGGAGGTGAACGTGAGTTTGGAGTCTATGATGACTCCAAGTATTTTAATTTGTTCCACCATGATGATATTGGTACCTCCCATATAAATTTTTGGCGTCTCATATTTAAGCTTCTTCGTCATAACCATGGCGTTAGTCTTGTGTGGGGCAAACTTGAGTTTATTCTCAATACCCCACATATGTACGTATTCAGGGCTCTATTGGCCTGGACCTCTACTTCCTCGGCATCCTTGCCATCGAACACCAAGACGATATCGTCCGCAAAGGCCTGGCAGTAGTACCCTCTCTTCTCCAGGTCTTTGAGGAGTGGGTCCAACAGCAGGTTCCATAGTATTGGCCCGCCTACAGAGCCCTGTACACAGCCTTTTCTGCGGCTCTCAAGTGCTCCTGTCCAGCATACCTTACTCGCACCGCTCTGTTATGCAGATAGCTGTCCATGACCTTCCGCAGATTTAATGGGCATTGTTCCTCAGCTAATCTTAATTTTATTTTTGGCCACCAGGCACTATCGAAGGCTCCCTCTATATCCAGAGAGACCATTGTGATAATTTTCTTCTCTTGTAGCTTTTCCGTGATATGCTTCGTTAGGATATAGAGGGCGTCTTCTGTACTTCTCTGCGGAACGAAACCGAATTGGTTTTTGCTTAGTTTTGGAACGATGTGGAATTTTAGTCTGGCCATCAGCATTTTTTCGAAAATCTTACCTAGCACTGGCAAGAGACCTATAGGCCTTAACGATTTGGGAGTGCTGTAATTCTCCTTCCCGGGCTTGCGAAGTATGATGGTGGTGGCTTCCTTCCACAAGTCCGGGAAATGTCCGAGTTCAAGGCATTTGTTGGTCAGTGCTAGGAAGATTTCCGGTCTCTGAGCAATGGCTCTTCCGCAAATGTCCGCGGTAAGACCGTCTCTGCCCGGAGCCTTCTTTGGGTTAAAGCTTTGAGCTGCCCTCAATAGTTCGTCCTTGGTAAACTGAGGGTCTGGGGCCTCATCGCCTTCAGTTTGGTTCATTGCCAGTGCCAGTTGCCTAACCCTTTGATGCTCCGAGTTATCCGCCTCCTTGTCATCGATGGGGTAGAAGGTTTCTGCCAACAATTTCACTGATTGTTCGGCGTTCAGAGTATTGCCTTCTGTAACGAGTAATTCATCCTCTTTCCATTTTGATGTTCGCCTTATCACCCTATAAATCCCCTCCCACAGTCCCTCCCTGTCTTGCCTTCCACAGAAGTTTTTCCAGCTATCTGTCTGTGCTGTTTTCGCTGCATTCTCATAGATTTTCTTCTGTTTCAGGTAATCCAGGACGACTGCGGGTCTGCGACATGGTGCGGCACATCTGATGCGACGCTTCATTGTAGCCACCTTCTTCTTCATTTCATCAAGTTCCTCGGACCACCACGGTAAGGTAAGCGTTCTTTGGTTTATTTTTCTAGGTATTGCAGAGTCACATGAATTTACTATGGCGTTTGTATATATTTCTAATGTGTTATTTAGTTCAGTTGTATTATCTATGTACTTAATGTTTTCTTCCTTTATATTATGTTCTAGTAGTTGTTCATTGAATGTTTCCGTGAATAGTTCCCATTTAGCCTTTAATGTATTATAAATTCTTGTTGTACGTTTGATTTCAGTGCCCTGTGATTTTTCTAAACTGATATTAAATAAAATTGCGCAGTGGTCGGAACTCGTGACGCCACTTGCCACTCGCCATCCATCGATCTTGCTGAGTATGTTCTCGGAGCAGGTGGTTACGTCGACACAGCTGGTCAGTCTCCTGTCTCCTCTGATGGTGTCAAATGTGGGTTGACTGCCACAATTAAGTATTTGTAACCCCAGCTCCTCGAACATACCCGCCATCGCCTCTCCTCGATGGTTAGTCTCTCGACTGCCCCACCAGATATTCCAGGCATTGATATCTCCACCCAGTATCAGGTCTTTTGTTCCAATCTCCTTAATTATTTTCGTCATATGCTCGATGTCTCGATCTATTGGCTGATCCCCATGTAGGTACACTGACACTATCCCTATTTCCCACTTTGTGGTTTTAAGTTTTGCTACGGCCATGTTTTCGGTTGTTAGATCGGGACAAGGGGTAATGTCAATTCCATTATTAAATAGGACGATGGCTGATTTATTGTCGGTATGTGATGGACGGTTGCATTGGATAATTCTTGTTCCAGTGTATGTCTTCATTTCAGTCATCGCTCCTACATAGGGTTCCTGGACCATGGCCAAAGAGATTTTCCTTTTCGTCGCCTCTAGCATGAGCTCAGATGTTGCGAGCTGACAACGTTGTAAATTAGCCTGAATGACCCTATACTGAGTGGAGATGCTTGTCGTTTGTGTGCCATTTCCATTATTTACAGAGACGCCCTTAGCAGCGGTAGGCGACGGCGGACCTCGCTAACGAGTCCCACCGCCGTCTGATCGGGCAGTCACTGTTGAAGGCAGTGTGGTCCACGCTTTCCAGTTTGGCATTTGTGCAGTTGCAGCACTTCGGTGCCTCGCCGGACTGCCTGCTGGTGCACTCTGCTCTGGTGTGCTTGCCTCCACAGTAGCCGCAGATTTCTGCTGGTTGTTCGCAGAAGCGTCTGCTGTGCCCGTAGCCCAGGCATTTAGAGCACTGAACAAGAGGCGACTGATCAGCCACAATTATCTTTTGCAGGTCGACGTGCAGCACTCCTGCTTCGGTGAGGCGGTTCCAGAGAAGCGGCGAGAGTTTGACAACGATGTGTGTGGTAAGGGGGTTCCTAGTAGGTTTCCTGTACCGAACTTCCATTCTGTCATCATCCTTCCCCACTCCCTGGAACAGCTCCTTGTTCTGCGATCGAATGCCAGAGAGAATTTCGTCATTGCTGTTATAGCTCATGACGTCTTTCAAGATTACCAGGGGGTCTTTGTTCTTTATCTCCTCAACTTTGAGGCTCTTCCCTGACGACCTTATTTTCTCTGTCACTTTTCCTATTTCCTCTTTGGATCTGCAGCCAATAATGACTTTCCTGTCTTTCGCCTTTCTTATCTTTTCTATTTTCATGCCTTCTTCTTTTGCATTAACCGCCTCTCTTATCTTTTTCAGGACCTGGTCGCCGGTTTCCTGGTCATCGGCTGAGGTGATAACCACCGAGTGCATCGCCTCTGCGGGCTGGACTTTTCGAGTGGCTGCCACGACTACGCCGGCGTACGTCCTAGGTCCTTCTGCTAATAACTCCTTTTGTTCTTGCAGCATTCCCTTAAGACTTTCCATCTCTTCCTGATTTTTCCTTATTAAAATGCTATGCTCTCTGATTGCCTCTAACATTTTCCTTTCCTCTTCCTCTCTCTCTCTAATTCCTTCGCTGCATCTGCCTTCAGCGACAACGACTACATCCTCCGTCTTCCCACTCTTCTCTTCCGCTTCCTTTACTAGCCAAAACAGACGCTCCACCATGCGGGAGACGGTTACCTTAATATCCGTCTTGGTGTTCCTGCTCTCCTTTAGACTCTCCCTGATCTTAATGAGGCATAACTCTGCCTCTGATACCCGACTGGCATTTTGTGGGACATGAGGGAGCCTTTCGGGGGGTTGAGTTGGTGTATGGGGGAGGTCTGTCCCGGGTTTAGGCCTTTTGGGGGCAGGTTTTGTAGCCGCAGCTGAAGCAGAAGCTACCGGGGAGGAAAGGATGGTCTTTGCCAGAGACTGCGTCGAGACGGAACTCGACTCCATCTCCCCAGCACTTGCCCTTCTCGGGGTGAGACTCTTGTTCTTAATAGGAGAACGCAACATTGTCACCCGTAACAAAAAACAGCGTAGTATAAACAGCTATAATCAACTTTACAACAAGTTATTTAATATAGGAAATTAAAGTCTTGAAATTCAGTAAAACCAAATTTCAAGATACAATCGGCGTGAAAAAGGTTAATAAAATTGCAGTGAAAAGGTTAAATAATATATGTAGATATGAGAACTAATATATGGATTCAGAAAACTTAATTAAGAAACTATTAAAAGAAATATAAAGAATTTAGATGCAAGAATTTACTAAGTGGGGGGCAGTCAATAGGTTAAGAGATTTGGGGGGGGGGGAGAATATATTTTAAAGATGGGGAGGGATATTCCCTCTAAATTGATATGCTATAATTTACGGTACTATGAGAAATGACTGAGTTATGACGGAAATAGTGATTTTAGGTTCCAATGATATTCAAGAATCGACGGGGAAAAAGTTTACCTAAGCGCAGAATTTTTACTATGGAACTTTTGCAAGTCCAAGTTTGTGAGATGATATCTTAGCGACTATCAACCTTAGGAAAACGGGAAAGGTACCAAAAGATGGGGCAAGACAAATACTAAAAACGATATTAAGAATGCAAAATGGTAGGGATGAAGACTAATTAACTATCAATTAAATACTGAGACTAAATTTTGTATGGGAAATCGACGATGAAAAACGCTAAGTCCGAAAATGGGAAAAAATTAATTTCTGAAAAAGTATTGGGGATAGAACTAGGTGCGGGGTTTTCGGCTATCAGAGCTGGCTGTGTTGGGTTGTATAGGGGTTGTGCTTTGCTGTGCTGTAGGTGCAGTTGTGCCAGCCAGTTGTGCTGTGCTGTGCTGTGCTGTGCTGTGCTGTGCTGTGCTGTGCTGTGCTGTGCTGTGCTGTGCTGTGCTGTGCTGTGCTGTGCCAGGCCAGGCTGTGCCAGGCCAGGCTGTGCTGTGCTGTGCTGTGCTGTGCTGTGCTGTGCTGTGCTGTGCTGTGCTGTGCTGTGCTGTGCTGTGCTGTGCTGTGCTGTGCTGTGCTGTGCTGTGCTGTGCTGTGCTGTGCTGTGCTGTGCTGTGCTGTGCTGTGCTGTGCTGTGCTGTGCTGTGCTGTGCTGTGCTGTGCTGTGCTGTGCTGTGCTGTGCTGTGCTGTGCTGTGCTGTGCTGTGCTGTGCTGTGCTGTGCTGTGCTGTGCTGTGCTGTGCTGTGCCAGGCTGTGCTGTGCTGTGCTGTGCTGTGCTGTGCTGTGCTGTGCTGTGCTGTGCTGTGCTGTGCTGTGCTGTGCTGTGCTGTGCTGTGCTGTGCTGTGCTGTGCTGTGCTGTGCTGTGCTGTGCTGTGCTGTGCTGTGCTGTGCTGTGCTGTGCTGTGCTGTGCTGTGCTGTGCTGTGCTGTGCTGTGCTGTGCTGTGCTGTGCTGTGCTGTGCTGTGCTGTGCTGTGCTGTGCTGTGCTGTGCTGTGCTGTGCTGTGCTGTGCTGTGCTGTGCTGTGCTGTGCTGTGCTGTGCTGTGCTGTGCTGTGCTGTGCTGTGCTGTGCTGTGCTGTGCTGTGCTGTGCTGTGCTGTGCTGTGCTGTGCTGTGCTGTGCTGTGCTGTGCTGTGCTGTGCTGTGCTGTGCTGTGCTGTGCTGTGCTGTGCTGTGCTGTGCTGTGCTGTGCTGTGCTGTGCTGTGCTGTGCTGTGCTGTGCTGTGCTGTGCTGTGCTGTGCTGTGCTGTGCTGTGCTGTGCTGTGCTGTGCTGTGCTGTGCTGTGCTGTGCTGTGCTGTGCTGTGCTGTGCTGTGCTGTGCTGTGCTGTGCTGTGCTGTGCTGTGCTGTGCTGTGCTGTGCTGTGCTGTGCTGTGCTGTGCTGTGCTGTGCTGTGCTGTGCTGTGCTGTGCTGTGCTGTGCTGTGCTGTGCTGTGCTGTGCTGTGCTGTGCTGTGCTGTGCTGTGCTGTGCTGTGCTGTGCTGTGCTGTGCTGTGCTGTGCTGTGCTGTGCTGTGCTGTGCTGTGCTGTGCTGTGCTGTGCTGTGCTGTGCTGTGCTGTGCTGTGCTGTGCTGTGCTGTGCTGTGCTGTGCTGTGCTGTGCTGTGCTGTGCTGTGCTGTGCTGTGCTGTGCTGTGCTGTGCTGTGCTGTGCTGTGCTGTGCTGTGCTGTGCTGTGCTGTGCTGTGCTGTGCTGTGCTGTGCTGTGCTGTGCTGTGCTGTGCTGTGCTGTGCTGTGCTGTGCTGTGCTGTGCTGTGCTGTGCTGTGCTGTGCTGTGCTGTGCTGTGCTGTGCTGTGCTGTGCTGTGCTGTGCTGTGCTGTGCTGTGCTGTGCTGTGCTGTGCTGTGCTGTGCTGTGCTGTGCTGTGCTGTGCTGTGCTGTGCTGTGCTGTGCTGTGCTGTGCTGTGCTGTGCTGTGCTGTGCTGTGCTGTGCTGTGCTGTGCTGTGCTGTGCTGTGCTGTGCTGTGCTGTGCTGTGCTGTGCTGTGCTGTGCTGTGCTGTGCTGTGCTGTGCTGTGCTGTGCTGTGCTGTGCTGTGCTGTGCTGTGCTGTGCTGTGCTGTGCTGTGCTGTGCTGTGCTGTGCTGTGCTGTGCTGTGCTGTGCTGTGCTGTGCTGTGCTGTGCTGTGCTGTGCTGTGCTGTGCTGTGCTGTGCTGTGCTGTGCTGTGCTGTGCTGTGCTGTGCTGTGCTGTGCTGTGCTGTGCTGTGCTGTGCTGTGCTGTGCTGTGCTGTGCTGTGCTGTGCTGTGCTGTGCTGTGCTGTGCTGTGCTGTGCTGTGCTGTGCTGTGCTGTGCTGTGCTGTGCTGTGCTGTGCTGTGCTGTGCTGTGCTGTGCTGTGCTGTGCTGTGCTGTGCTGTGCTGTGCTGTGCTGTGCTGTGCTGTGCTGTGCTGTGCTGTGCTGTGCTGTGCTGTGCTGTGCTGTGCTGTGCTGTGCTGTGCTGTGCTGTGCTGTGCTGTGCTGTGCTGTGCTGTGCTGTGCTGTGCTGTGCTGTGCTGTGCTGTGCTGTGCTGTGCTGTGCTGTGCTGTGCTGTGCTGTGCTGTGCTGTGCTGTGCTGTGCTGTGCTGTGCTGTGCTGTGCTGTGCTGTGCTGTGCTGTGCTGTGCTGTGCTGTGCTGTGCTGTGCTGTGCTGTGCTGTGCTGTGCTGTGCTGTGCTGTGCTGTGCTGTGCTGTGCTGTGCTGTGCTGTGCCAGCTGTGCTGTGCTGTGCTGTGCTGTGCTGTGCTGTGCTGTGCTGTGCTGTGCTGTGCTGTGCTGTGCTGTGCTGTGCTGTGCTGTGCTGTGCTGTGCTGTGCTGTGCTGTGCTGTGCTGTGCTGTGCTGTGTTGTGCTGTGCTGTGCTGTGCTGTGCTGTGCTGTGCTGTGCTGTGCTGTGCTGTGCTGTGCTGTGCTGTGCTGTGCTGTGCTGTGCTGTGCTGTGCTGTGCTGTGCTGTGCTGTGCTGTGCTGTGCTGTGCTGTGCTGTGCTGTGCTGTGCTGTGCTGTGCTGTGCTGTGCTGTGCTGTGCTGTGCTGTGCTGTGCTGTGCTGTGCTGTGCTGTGCTGTGCTGTGCTGTGCTGTGCTGTGCTGTGCTGTGCTGTGCTGTGCCAGCTGTGCTGTGCTGTGCTGTGCTGTGCTGTGCTGTGCTGTGCTGTGCTGTGCTGTGCTGTGCTGTGCTGTGCTGTGCTGTGCTGTGCTGTGCTGTGCTGTGCTGTGCTGTGCTGTGCTGTGCTGTGCTGTGCTGTGCTGTGCTGTGCTGTGCTGTGCTGTGCTGTGCTGTGCTGTGCTGTGCTGTGCTGTGCTGTGCTGTGCTGTGCTGTGCTGTGCTGTGCTGTGCTGTGCTGTGCTGTGCTGTGCTGTGCTGTGCTGTGCTGTGCTGTGCTGTGCTGTGCTGTGCTGTGCTGTGCTGTGCTGTGCTGTGCTGTGCTGTGCTTGTGCTGTGCTGTGCTGTGCTGTGCTGTGCTGTGCTGTGCTGTGCTGTGCTGTGCTGTGCTGTGCTGTGCTGTGCTGTGCTGTGCTGTGCTGTGCTGTGCTGTGCTGTGCTGTGCTGTGCTGTGCTGTGCTGTGCTGTGCTGTGCTGTGCTGTGCTGTGCTGTGCTGTGCTGTGCTGTGCTGTGCTGTGCTGTGCTGTGCTGTGCTGTGCTGTGCTGTGCTGTGCTGTGCTGTGCTGTGCTGTGCTGTGCTGTGCTGTGCTGTGCTGTGCTGTGCTGTGCTGTGCTGTGCTGTGCTGTGCTGTGCTGTGCTGTGCTGTGCTGTGCTGTGCTGTGCTGTGCTGTGCTGTGCTGTGCTGTGCTGTGCTGTGCTGTGCTGTGCTGTGCTGTGCTGTGCTGTGCTGTGCTGTGCTGTGCTGTGCTGTGCTGTGCTGTGCTGTGCTGTGCTGTGCTGTGCTGTGCTGTGCTGTGCTGTGCTGTGCTGTGCTGTGCTGTGCTGTGCTGTGCTGTGCTGTGCTGTGCTGTGCTGTGCTGTGCTGTGCTGTGCTGTGCTGTGCTGTGCTGTGCTGTGCTGTGCTGTGCTGTGCTGTGCTGTGCTGTGCTGTGCTGTGCTGTGCTGTGCTGTGCTGTGCTGTGCTGTGCTGTGCTGTGCTGTGCTGTGCTGTGCTGTGCTGTGCTGTGCTGTGCTGTGCTGTGCTGTGCTGTGCTGTGCTGTGCTGTGCTGTGCTGTGCCAGGCCAGCTGTGCTGTGCTGTGCTGTGCTGTGCTGTGCTGTGCTGTGCTGTGCTGTGCTGTGCTGTGCTGTGCTGTGCTGTGCTGTGCTGTGCTGTGCTGTGCTGTGCTGTGCTGTGCTGTGCTGTGCTGTGCTGTGCTGTGCTGTGCTGTGCTGTGCTGTGCTGTGCTGTGCTGTGCTGTGCTGTGCTGTGCTGTGCTGTGCTGTGCTGTGCTGTGCTGTGCTGTGCTGTGCTGTGCTGTGCTGTGCTGTGCCAGGCTGTGCTGTGCTGTGCTGTGCTGTGCTGTGCTGTGCTGTGCTGTGCTGTGCTGTGCTGTGCTGTGCTGTGCTGTGCTGTGCTGTGCTGTGCTGTGCTGTGCTGTGCTGTGCTGTGCTGTGCTGTGCTGTGCTGTGCTGTGCTGTGCTGTGCTGTGCTGTGCTGTGCTGTGCTGTGCTGTGCTGTGCTGTGCTGTGCTGTGCTGTGCTGTGCTGTGCTGTGCTGTGCTGTGCTGTGCTTGTGCTGTGCTGTGCTGTGCTGTGCTGTGCTGTGCTGTGCTGTGCTGTGCTGTGCTGTGCTGTGCTGTGCTGTGCTGTGCTGTGCTGTGCTGTGCTGTGCTGTGCTGTGCTGTGCTGTGCTGTGCTGTGCTGTGCTGTGCTGTGCTGTGCTGTGCTGTGCTGTGCTGTGCTGTGCTGTGCTGTGCTGTGCTGTGCTGTGCTGTGCGCTGTGCTGTGCTGTGCTGTGCTGTGCTGTGCTGTGCTGTGCTGTGCTGTGCTGTGCTGTGCTGTGCTGTGCTGTGTGCTGTGCTGTGCTGTGCTGTGCTGTGCTGTGCTGTGCTGTGCTGTGCTGTGCTGTGCTGTGCTGTGCTGTGCCAGGCTGTGCTGTGCTGTGCTGTGCTGTGCTGTGCTGTGCTGTGCTGTGCTGTGCTGTGCTGTGCTGTGCTGTGCTGTGCTGTGCTGTGCTGTGCTGTGCTGTGCTGTGCTGTGCTGTGCTGTGCTGTGCTGTGCTGTGCTGTGCTGTGCTGTGCTGTGCTGTGCTGTGCTGTGCTGTGCTGTGCTGTGCTGTGCTGTGCTGTGCTGTGCTGTGCTGTGCTGTGCTGTGCCAGTGCTGTGCTGTGCTGTGCTGTGCTGTGCTGTGCTGTGCTGTGCTGTGCTGTGCTGTGCTGTGCTGTGCTGTGCTGTGCTGTGCTGTGCTGTGCTGTGCTGTGCTGTGCTGTGCTGTGCTGTGCTGTGCTGTGCTGTGCTGTGCTGTGCTGTGCTGTGCTGTGCTGTGCTGTGCTGTGCTGTGCTGTGCTGTGCTGTGCTGTGCTGTGCTGTGCTGTGCTGTGCTGTGCTGTGCTGTGCCAGGCCAGGCTGTGCTGTGCTGTGCTGTGCTGTGCTGTGCTGTGCTGTGCTGTGCTGTGCTGTGCTGTGCTGTGCTGTGCTGTGCTGTGCTGTGCTGTGCTGTGCTGTGCTGTGCTGTGCTGTGCTGTGCTGTGCTGTGCTGTGCTGTGCTGTGCTGTGCTGTGCTGTGCTGTGCTGTGCTGTGCTGTGCTGTGCTGTGCTGTGCTGTGCTGTGCTGTGCTGTGCTGTGCTGTGCTGTGCTGTGCTGTGCTGTGCTGTGCTGTGCTGTGCTGTGCTGTGCTGTGCTGTGCTGTGCTGTGCTGTGCTGTGCTGTGCTGTGCTGTGCTGTGCTGTGCTGTGCTGTGCTGTGCTGTGCTGTGCTGTGCTGTGCTGTGCTGTGCTGTGCTGTGCTGTGCTGTGCTGTGCTGTGCTGTGCTGTGCTGTGCTGTGCTGTGCTGTGCTGTGCTGTGCTGTGCTGTGCTGTGCTGTGCTGTGCTGTGCTGTGCTGTGCTGTGCTGTGCTGTGCTGTGCTGTGCTGTGCTGTGCTGTGCTGTGCTGTGCTGTGCTGTGCTGTGCTGTGCTGTGCTGTGCTGTGCTGTGCTGTGCTGTGCTGTGCTGTGCTGTGCTGTGCTGTGCTGTGCTGTGCTGTGCTGTGCTGTGCTGTGCTGTGCTGTGCTGTGCTGTGCTGTGCTGTGCTGTGCTGTGCTGTGCTGTGCTGTGCTGTGCTGTGCTGTGCTGTGCTGTGCTGTGCTGTGCTGTGCTGTGCTGTGCTGTGCTGTGCTGTGCTGTGCTGTGCTGTGCTGTGCTGTGCTGTGCTGTGCTGTGCTGTGCTGTGCTGTGCTGTGCTGTGCTGTGCTGTGCTGTGCTGTGCTGTGCTGTGCTGTGCTGTGCTGTGCTGTGCTGTGCTGTGCTGTGCTGTGCTGTGCTGTGCTGTGCTGTGCTGTGCTGTGCTGTGCTGTGCTGTGCTGTGCTGTGCTGTGCTGTGCTGTGCTGTGCTGTGCTGTGCTGTGCTGTGCTGTGCTGTGCTGTGCTGTGCTGTGCTGTGCTGTGCTGTGCTGTGCTGTGCTGTGCTGTGCTGTGCTGTGCTGTGCTGTGCTGTGCTGTGCTGTGCTGTGCTGTGCTGTGCAGTTGTGTTGTGCTGTGCTGTGCTGTGCTGTGCTGTGCTGTGCTGTGCTGTGCTGTGCTGTGCTGTGCTGTGCTGTTGTGCTGTGCTGTGCTGTGCTGTGCTGTGCTGTGCTGTGCTGTGCAGTGCTGTGCTGTGCTGTGTTGTGCTGTGCTGTGCTGTGCTGTGCTAAAGCTGTTGCTGCTGTGCTGTGCTGTGCTGTGCTGTGCTGTGCTGTGTTGTGCTGTGCTGTGCTGTGCTGTGCTGTGCTGTGCTGTGCTGTGCTGTGTTGTGCTGTGCTGTGCTGTGTTGTGCTGTGCTGTGCTGTGCTGTGCTGTGCTGTGCTGTGCTGTGCTGTGCTGTGCTGTGCTGTGCTGTGCTGTGCTGTGCTGTGCTGTGCTGTGCTGTGTTGTGTTGTGTTGTAGAAGAAGCTGTGCTGTGTTGTGTTGTGCTGTGCTGTGCTGTGCTGTGTTGTGCTGTGGTTGTGCTGTGTTGTGCTGTGCTGTGCTGTGCTGTGCTGTGTTGTGCTGTGTTGTGCTGTGCTGTGCTGTGCTGTGCTGTGCTGTGCTGTGCTGTGTTGTGTTAAAGAAGAAGTTGTACAGGTTGTGTTGTGTTAAAGGTGTTGTGTTGTGTTGTGTTGTGTTGTGTTGTGTTGAAGCAGTTGTGTTGTGTTGTACAGTTGTAAGAAGAAGAAGAAGA